>APFE031567879.1:1209-16424 GCA_000404065.3 Pinus taeda | reverse complement strand
GTTGCCCCCTCGAAGAGGCTAAATTATAAGGCGTTGATCTATCTTTTCTATCTTTTCTTGAGCTGGTTTCATAACAGCAATTCACACAAGTGGAAGCACTGGACCCCAAGAAAAACTACACAAGGAAATACGGGGCTTGGACTATAGAGGAGAAGGTTGTGAGAGCCTTTCACTATCTATGAACAACACTGTTTCATTGCAGAGAGAGCAGGATAACTTGAAATCTTATTCTTTTTGTAACTTGAACAACATTTCCACTTGTATGATAATACATAGATTGGGGTTTTAGGCTGAGGCTTTCCATGAGTTATTTGTTCTGTCTTATGTCTGATTGCTTCTCATTCTCAGTTATATGTGTTCTCATTGATTGTGTTAAAATTGATTAAGCTTCCACAAAGTATTGTAGAAGTCGATCTTGTATTGTGTTTTAGTATATTGCATAATCTATTGATCTACAGTGGGAATTTCTACATGGTATCGGAGCAAAGGTGATCAAGGCGAAAAATAGTATACAAGAAGGAGGAGTTCGAAGTTTGGTTCCTGAATATCGAAATCGAGTTCTTATCACATCTCTATTTCACTTATGGTGTCCAGTGGTTTAAGACTTGAGTATTCCCTTGATGGAAGCTCAAATTATATAGCCTGGAAGGATCACATGGAGGCAGTATTAGAGGATAACGGTCTAAATAAATTCATTTATCAAGAAGTTCCCAAGCTGACTGATGCTACTCAAGTGGTGGAATGGAAGAAATGTGTGGCTAGAGCAAGGAGAATCCTCCTAGAGGGAGTTCAAGACCACATTGTCTCAAGCGTCCATGGGAAGGAGACACCATTTTAAATGTGGAAAAAATTGAAAGATCTATATCAGAATAACAGCAATCAGAGGAAGCTAGCACTGAAGGACAAGCTTCTGAAGACCAGGTGTGAAAAGGGAGACACAATCTCAATGTATCTAAACAAGCTCACCACATGCAGAGATGATCTTGGAAGTGTAGGGATTGCGACAGCTGACGATGACATGGTGAGTCTTGCACTCTTCGGTCTTCCTAAGAGTTGGCATAGCTACAAGGACTCAGTTAATGGAAGAGAGAAACTACCATATTGGGAATGACTTTGGTTCTTCATCCAGAACAAGCACCAGAGATGGTTCTTCATCCATGGAGGATGAAGAAAGCTACACCTTAGTGAGTAAGGAAAAGAAGGGAAAGGAGAAGAATTCTCTTTCCCAATCCAGTTCTTCCCAAGGTGGGAAGAAGCTTATCAAATCAAAAGTGTGATGCTTTCATTGTCATGAGGTGGGCCATTTTGCTACAAATTGTCCACTGAGGAAATCCAAGAAGTGATCCGTGGAAGGATCAGAAGGTGAGGCACTGACCTCACAGTTCGAGTTAGATTTCACACTGTTCGCATGCATGGTTTCATCCATGGTGGGAAGTGGTTGTTTTCTTGATAGTGGAGCTTCTTTCCACATTACCGACAATAGGATTTTGTTCAGTACTTCGGAGGAGAGAGATCTCCAGATACTCATAGCGATGGTTGTTTTTCAGATGGAGCGTGGAGCTCGCATTACCTTGATCGATGTGAAGAATGTACCAGGACTGAAGAGAAATTTGGTGTCGATCACAATGCTAGAAGACAGAGGCTATGATGTAGTCTTCAATAAGGAAAAGGTTTTCCTTAGACGCATCATCACTAGATAGGTGAAGCAAATCAGTTCATGGGCAAAGAACCTGTATGCTCTTGAGGTTCAAGATGCATGCAAAGCCTTAAGGACGAAGACAATTGATTGAGACTTGGTGGTTGAAAGGGAGAGTACATTACCTCTCAACATGCAGTGCCAAAGGAAGTCTCAGACAATTTTGGAGGAGCCACGATTGGGGAAGCAACTTCAGGAGGTTATGGAGCAGCCACAACTAGAGAAGTTGAGAGGAGATTGAGTAGAGACATCTACTCATGCAGATACCTCGAGTAGGGGGGAATTTCGATCCAGTTGGGCAGAGGGATCACATGCATCCATACCTCTAGGTAGGAGGTAGGGTGATGTCGAGTAATCATCCTAAGAAGGCTAGAATAGTGGGCAAGATCCTTGAGGTACCCAACCTCTTTGATTCAACTTTGCTACAGGAGCCACGACGAGGACTAGCAGAACTTACTGGGTGGGTAGAGATAGGTCTGAATGGAGGGGCAGAGGGAGCAACAAAGAGAGTATGAGTCCCAGGACTATGTAGAGCTAGCAAGCTGCAGCAATGTGAGAGGCACAGGAGAGTTGCACCAGTACAGTATGGCACAAAGAGGTGTGCAATGGTGCGAGATGCATCGAGTGTTGAGGCAACTCAGAGGTCAGAGAGGGAGCACTTGTCAGTAGCAGGTATGTTTCTACCCCAATAGAGAGGACAGTGAAGAGTTTTTTTGTTTCTAGAGTTGCTCAAGCAACCACAATTGGTAGAAGTGTTGGATATAGAACATTCCAAAGGTACATAATCAGGTTCAAGTTGAATGCCTTTCTTGCTGAGAGGGAGTGTTGAAAATGGCAACAAGAAATGTTAAAAATAAAAGTGCTAAAAATAGCACTGCTATAAATAGTAGTTTGGGTACCAGTCTTGGATTGAGCAACAGGGAACGAAAAATGGAAGTGCTAAAAATAGTATTCTATTTTTAGCAGTTCAGGATGGATTCCTATTTCTACTTAGTCCTTGGACTAAAATAGGAAGTAAAATTCGAATTTGAACTTAACAGTTGCTTCAAAATTAATTAATTAATTCACCATGAGTTAATTACTTGTGAAAAATCAAACATTAAGTCTATGTGAGGACATGCAAAATTTTTCTATCAATTGAGGAGTTTATCCATCAGTTAAAGAGATAAGGATGAGTTGTAATATTGAGTTGTAATTAGTTGGCTCAGTTAACTTAGTCAAGTCTAGTTAGATTGATTTAACAGTTTCTTTAAATTAATGTGAGTTCAGTTAGTTAAAGCATGCTTGCATATAACTGTTGCACTTCAGATAACTAAATATTCTCTCATGAATAACTCATGTATGTCAATTCAAACAGAGACCTAGTTGAGATCAAAGGAGGGACAATGTACTATTAGTTGGATGGATTTTTCCTATAAAGGAAACTCATCCATGGAGAAGGATTAATCTCCTTCAGGTTTGTGTAGTTATTTCTGAGCCAAGTGAGTAGTGTGAGGTGGGAATTCACACAAGTGAAAGCAATGGACCTTAGGAAAAAATGCACAAGGAAATAGGAGGCTTGGAGGGTAGAGGAGAAGGTTGTGAGAGCCTTTCACTATCTATGAGCAACATTGCTTGATTGCAAAGAGACAAGGATAGATTGAGAGATGATTCTTTTTGTAACTTGAACAAGATTTCCACTTGTATGACAATACAGAGATTGGGGTTTTAGGTTGAGGCTTTCCCCGGGTTATTGCTTCTATGTTATGTGTGATTGCTTCTCATTCTCAGTTATATGTGTTCTCACTGATTGTGCTCAAATTGATTAAGCTTCCGCAAAGTATTGTAGAAGTAGATCTTGTATTGTGTTTTAGTATATTGCATATTCTATTGATTTACAGTGGTAATTTATACATGGTATTGGAGCAAAGGTGATCAAGGCAAAGAACAATATACAAGAAGGAGAATTTCAAAGTTTGGTTCCTAAATATAGAAATCGAGTTCTTATCACATCTCTATTTTACCTATGGTGTTGAGTGGTTTAAGAATCGAGTATGCCCTTGATGGAAACTCAAATTATCGCCTGGCAGGATCACATGGAGGTAGTATTAAAGGATAACGGTCTAAAGGACTTCATCGATCAAGAAGTCCCCAAGCCCACTGATGTTACCCAATTGGCGGAATGGAAGAAATGTGTGGCTATAGCAAGGAGAATCCTCCTATAGGGAGTTTGAGACCACATTGTCTCGAGCCTCCATGGGGAAGAGACACCGTTTTCAATTTGGGAAACATTGAAATATCTATATCAAAATAGCTGCAATCAAAGGAAGTTGGCACTGAAGGACAAGATTCAGAAGATCAAGTGTGAAAAGGGCGACATGATCTCTACATATCTGAGCAAGCTCACCACATGCAAGGATGAGCTAGGAAGTGTAGGGATCACGACAGCTAATGACGACATGGTGAGTCTTGCACTTCTCGGCCTTCCTAAGAGTTGGCATAGATACGCAGACTCAGTTAATGGAAGAGAGGAACTACCAGATTGGGAACGAATTTGGTCGGATCTGATGCAAGAGGAGATAAAAAGAAGCAATAGAGATGGCACCATGCCTTAGCGAGTAAGGCGAAGAAGGGGAAGGAGAAGGATTCTCTTTCCCAATCCAGTTCTTCCGAAGGTTGGAAGAAGTTTGACAAATCGAAAGTGCAATGTTTTGGTTGTCATGAGGTGGGCCATTTTGCTAAAAATCATCCATCGAGGAAATCCAAGAAGGGGTCCATGTATGCATCAAAAGGTGAGGCACTAGCCTCACAATTTGAGTTAGATTTCACACTATTCGCATGCATGTTTTCATCCACGGTGGGAAGTGGTTGGTTTCTTCACAGTGGAGCTTCTTTCCACATGACCGGCGACAATATTTTGTTTAGTACTTTGGAGGAAAAATATCTGTAGATACTCATAGTGATGGGTAATGATGACAAGTATAGTGTCTCAGGTGTAGGCACGATTTTTTTCAGAGGGAGCATGGAGCTTGCATTACCTTGACCGATGTCAAGTATGTACAAGAACTGAAGAGAAATTTGGTGTCAATCATGAGGCTAGAAGATACAAGCTCTGATGTAGTCTTCAGTAAGGGAAAGCCTTTCCTTAGACACATCATCACTAGACAGATGAAGTAGATCAGTTCACAAGTAAAGAACATGTATGCTCTTGAGGTTCAAGATGCATGAAAAGCCTTGAGGAGCAAGGAAAATAATGGAGAATTCGTGGTTGAGAGGGAGAGTAAATTACCTCTCAACATGCAGTGCCAAAAGAAGTCTCAGACGATTGTGGAGGAGCAATGATTAGCGAAGCAACTTCAGGAGGTTGTGGAGCAGCCACAACTAGAGAAGTTGAGAGGAGATCGAGTAGAGACATCTACTCATGTAGAGACCTCGAGTAGGGGGGAAATTTCAAGCCAGGTGGGCAGAGGGATCACATGCATCCATACCTCTAGGTAGGAGGTGGGGCGATGTGGAGTGATCATCCCAAGAAGGCTGGAATAGGGGGCAGGACCCTTTAGGTACCCAACCTCTTTGATTCGACTTTGCTACAGGAGCCCCATCGAGGACTAGCAGGACTGGCTAAGCGGGTAGAGACAAATGCATATGGAGCAACAGAGAGAGCTACAGTGCAAGAGTCCTAGGACTGTGTAGAGCTAGCAGGTTATAACAATGCAAGAGTCAGAGGAGAGGTGCACAGTGCAGGATGGCATGGAGTGGTGTGCAACAGTGCGAGATAAATGGAGTGTTGCAACAGCTTATAGGTCAGAGAGGGAGTACGTGTCAGCAATAGGTACAGTTTCAGCACCAGAGTATGTTTCTATCCCAATAGAGAAGTCAGTGGGGAGTTTTTTTGTTTCTAGAGTTTCTCGAGGAACCACACTTGGTAGAAGTGTTGCATGCAAAACATTCTAAAGGTACAGGATCAGGTTCGAGTTGAATGCATTTGTTGTTGAGAGGGAGTGTTGAAGATGGCAAGAATAAATGCCAAAAATAAGTGTTAAAAATAGCACTGTTATAAATAACAGTTTGGGTACCAGTGCTGGATTGAGCAATAGGGAATGAAAAATGGTAGTGCTAAAAATAACATTCTATTTTTAGCAGTTCAGGATGGATTCCTACTTTTAGTCAGTCCCTGGAGTAAAAGGGAAGTAAAATTTGAATTTGAGATTAACAGCTGTTTGAAAATAAATTAATTATTTCGCCATGAGTTAATTAGTTGTGAAAAATCAAACATGAAGTCTATGTGAGGACATGCAACAACTTCTCTATTAATTGAGGAATTTATCCATCAGTTAAAGAGATAAGGTTGAGTTGTAATATTGAGTTGTAATTAGTTGGCTCAGTTAACTGAGTGAAGTCCAGTTAGATTGATTTAAATAGTCTGTTTAAATTAATGTGAGTTCAATTAGTTAATGCATGCTTGCATATAACTGCTGCACTTCAGATAACTGAATATTATCTCATGAATAACTCATACATGTCAGTTCAGATAGAGACCCAATTGAGATCAAAGGAGGGACAACATACTCTCAATTGGATGGATTTTTCATATAAAGGAAACTCATCCATGGAGAAGGATTTATCTCCTTCAGGTTTGTGTAGTTATTTCTGAGCCAAGTGAGCAGTGTGAGGTGGGAATTCACATGAGTGGAAGCATTGGACCCCAGGAAAAACTGCAAAAGGAAATAGGAGGTTTGTAGGTTAGAGGAGAAGGTTGTGAGAGCCTTTAACTGTCTATGAGCAGCATTGTTTGATTGCAGACAGAGCAGGATAGCTTGAGAGCTGATTCTTTTTGTAACTCGAACAAGATTTCCACTTGTATGATAATACAAAGATTGGGGTTTTAGGCTGAGGCTTTCCCTGGGTTATTTCTTTTGTGTTATGTGTGATTGCTTCTCATTCTCAGTTATATTTGTTCTCGTTGATTGTGCTCAAATTGATTAAGCTTCCACAAAGCATTGTAGAAGTAGATCTTGTATTGTGTTTTAGTATATTGAATAATCTAGTGATCTATAGTGGGAATTTCTACATGGTATCGAAGCAAAGGTGACCAAGGTGAAGAACAATATACAAGAAGGAGAATTTCGAAGTTTGGTTCCTGAATATAGAAATTGAGTTCTTATCGCATCTTTATTTCACCTATGGTGTTCGGTTGTTTAAGACTTAGGTATGCCCTTGATGGCAGCTCGAATTATATAGCCTGGAAAGATCGCATGGAGGCAATATTAGAGGATAATGGTCTAAAGGAATTCATTGATCAAGAAGTCCCAAAGCTGACTGATGCTACTCAACTGGTGGAATGGAAGAAACGTATGGCTAGAGCAAGGAGAATCCTCCTAGAGGGAGTTCGAGACCACATTTTCTTGAGCCTCCATGGGAAGAAGACACAATTTTCAATGTAGAAAACATTGAAATATCTATATCAGAATAGCAGTGATTAGAGGAAGTTGGCACTAAAGGACAACCTTCAAAAGATCAAGTGTGAAAAGGGCAACATGATATCTACTTATCTGAACAAGCTCACCACATGCAGGGATGAGCTTGGAAGTGTAGGAATCATGATACCTAATGATGACATGGTGAGTCTTGCACTCCTCGATCTTCCTAAGAGTTGGCATAGCTACAAGGACTCGATTAATGGAAGAGAGAAACTGCCAGATTGAGAGCGACTTTGGTCTGATTTGATGCAGGAGGAGATAAGAAGAACCACCAGAGATGGTTCTTCATCCATGGAGGATGAAGAAAACTGCACCTTAGTGACTAAGGCAAAGAAGGGGAAGGAGAAGGATTCTCTTTCCCAATCCAGTTCTTCCCAAGGTGGGAAGAATTTTGAAAAATCAAATGTGCGATGCTTTCATTGTCATGAGGTGGGCCATTTTGCTACAAATTGTCCACTGAGGAATTCCAAGAAGGGATCCGTGGAAGGATCAGAAGGTGAGGCATTGGACTCATAGTTTGAGTTGGATTTCACACTGTTTGTATGCATGATTTTGTCCATGGTGGGAAGTGGTTGGTTTCTTGACAGTGGAGCTTCTTTCCACATGACCTATGATAAGAGTTTGTTCAATACTTTGGAGGAGAAAGATCTCTAGATACTCATAGCGATGGGTAATGATAAAAATCATACTGTCTTAGGTGTAGGCATGGTTGTTTTTCAGAGGGAGCATGGAGCTCGCATTACCTTGACTGATGTCAATTATGTACCAGGACTGAAGAGAAATTTGGTGTCGATCATGATGTTGGAAGATAGATGTTATTATTTAGTCTTCAGTAAGGGAAAGGTTTCCCTTAGACACATCATCACTAGACAGGTGAAGCAGATCAGTTCACGTGTAAAGAACCTGTATGCTTTTGAGGTTCAAGTTGCATGCAAAGGCTTGAGGAGCAAGGAAACTAATGGAGACTTGGTGGTTGAGAGGGAGAGTACATTACCCCTCAACATGTAGCTCCAGAATAAGTCTCAAACTATTGTGGAGGAGCCATGATTGGTGAAGCAACTTCAGGAGGTTGTGGAGCAGCCACAACTAGAGAAGTTGAGAGGAGATCGAGTAGAGACATCTACTCATGCAGAGACCTCGAGTAGGCGAAATTTCTAGCCAGGTGCATGGAGGGATCACAAACATCCATACCTCTAGGTAGGAGGTGGGGCGATGTGGAGTGATCTTCCCAAGAAGGCTGGAATAGGGGGGCAGGATCCTTGAGGTACCCAACTTCTTTGATTCAACTTTGCTACAGGAGCCCCGATGAGGACTAGCAGGATTGGCTGAATGGGCAGAGACAGATGCGGATGGAGCGACAGAGAGAGCTACAGTCCAGGAGTCTCAAGACTGTGTAGAGCTCGCAGACTGCAACAATGCGAGAGGCACAGGAGAGTTGCACCATTGTAGGAATGCACAGAGAGGTGTGTAATGGTGCGAGATGCATGGAGTGTTGCAGTAGCTCAGAGGTCAGAGAGGGAGCACTTGTCAGCAACAGATAGAGCATCAGCATTAGAATATCTTTCTAGCTCAATCGAGAGGTCAGTGAGGAGTTTTCTTGTTTCTAGAGTTGTGTTTGGTCAATTTAGTGTCCTAAATTGCTCTACATAAGTTTTCAATCTGGGTATCATAAACTGATGAAGTGTAGTGCACTATATGTGCTAGATGACCCTTCTTACTTCACTTTTTTTGAGTTTTATGTTGTTTTGGGGGTTTTTGGTCCTTTAGTCTGTAATGATTTACAATGTAACTGTCAAAATCCTAATTTTAACTTCTGCAAAGGCTGCTAAGAATATAAAGAGATGAGGACTAAAAGATCTTAAGTAAGATTTGGAAAGAATGTTTAATCACGAATAAAAACAGAGTTTCTATCTTTAATCATATCATTATTTCCAAATCATGAGCTGTGAAATAAAAAGTAAAATGACAACTATTATCTCTTTAATTACTAAAACGACGCTAAATGGAATACTGAAAATATAAAGTGAAATTGTAGCTATATTTTATGGAAACAAAACAAAAATGAAATTATGAAACTGAAAGTGAAATTACAATTACCTATTATGGAAACAAAACTAAAATGAAATTCTCAAACTAAAAGTGAGATTATAACTACTGTTTAGTCTATTGCAGAAACAAAACTTAATGAAAAACTAGAAGTGATATTACAACAAAACTAAATGAAATACTTAGTTACTTTGCCTCTCAATTTTGGAAGAAAAACTTATTTGGGATGACATTTTGAGGAATTCTGTACTTCATTATTCTAAGAGAAAATAAATGAAAAAATGAAGAAAAGACTCATTGCATCAATGAAGTATTCAACCACTTAATTTGAGATGAGTTATCAACTAGAAGGGATTTTTAGAAACATTCATCTACACCACGAGTCACTAAACTAGTAATAAAATGGCAAGAATAGTAATGGCACTGATCAGTCTATTAAAAACAAGTGAAATAGTAAATGAAACAAACTAATATACACTACTATACTTAAGCTCTAACTACTGATAAAACTAGAAAGAAATTAAGTAAAGAGAAAGCTATTCTGTAATAAAAGAAGTTATTCTGCATTAGTGAAGAAATGATGCATTATAAATAGGGTTAGTATTAAAAATGGTTGTGAACATTATGGAAGAAATGATAACTTTACAATTGCAACTTTAAAAGACAAAAAAAAAAATGAAATGAAACCTCAGTTAGTGGAAGGGCCCTCTACAAATGCTCAGGCTATGCGTACTCAATCAAAACTCCAATAAACGCTTTCAGGTATCCGTGAAACACATGGTAATCATATTAAAAATAGAGAATGAGTTTTTAAAATTACAGAACAGTAATATGAGCTTAATACATGAGTAAATTCAAGTTGGTTCTGCATTCTTCACACAACTATTTATAAAGAAATTATACAACTGTTTATAGAGAAAAATAAGCTATAGCCAAAAACACGTAGGTAGATAGGCACACAAAATTCTCTTGCTCAGTTTTTGGAGACATAAATCTAAGGTGATGGTTGTTGGATTCGGTTGCACAGATGGTTGATGAAGTCTGTGGCCTCAAGAAGTTGTTTTGGATCCCATCACTGTGAAATGTGTACAAAACAAAGTCATGTTTGTCTTAGGTCTCTACATTTGACTTCTCCTTTGATCGGTGTCTTGTACCATATTCCTTGTCGACTCGGGCTAGGTGAATAGGACACGATCCATGTCATGATGTTTTCCATGTTGCCCATGTAGTTATTTCCTCCTTCTGACAATTGGAACCTGTAAAAGCATGGAAGTAGCTGCGGAACAGTTGATTAGCGGTAGAATAGTCTGCGTTCTGTAGCTAAAAGACAAAAACTTATTCAAACAACAAACATAAAAGTATAACATGCAAATCACTAAATTTTCTCCTTAAGGCAATGTATACTAGTTATTGATGATAGGGATGCATTTTCTTCATGGAAAAGACAAAGAAAATGGAGGAGAAAAGTTGCTAAGGAAAGGGTAGTTTTGAAGCTCAACATATCCCCACTACAAGACTATTGCATGTCCCCATGCAATCAAAATTGTGAACTTCCTCTTTCTATTGCATTTGTTCTGATACTTCAGCCAACACATCTAATTTCCTCTTCTCACTTTTCTTTGCACCAACTTCCATCCTTGGCTTCCTAATGAGAAATCTGTACTTGAGGTTAATCTGTTCCCTATTCAACTTCTTAGTTTTCTTTTTCAGCTTTCTATTCTTCTTGTTCCATAAACCCAAGTGTAGCATGGTCTTATCATGAATATCTATGTCCATCTTATTATGTTCCTTCAAATTTTCATTTTCTTTTTAGATGTGTTAGAGTCGGTCTAGTCAGTCCTTCGTCAGAAATCAAAACTCTTTATGCATTTCATGTTTAGGTGTCCCGCTCCATTCTCCCAGTTGCATTCTGTTAGGGGCATGCCATAATCTGATGGAGAAGGTCATAATAATCATTCCCCCTCATGCCTGGCTCCTGCTGGCTCAGGTCTTTTGTCAATAATCATCAAAGTCCATGAAAGTTAACGTTTGGTCCTTTAAAGGACAAAGGTCATTTCGAGGTCTAGGTCTAGGAATTCATCAATTTGGTCTTTGAACATGTCTAGTAAAGCCATGTAGGCCAGAGTGAGGCCCTTACACAGTTATGGTTTAGAGAGCTTCATGGTCATGCGGATAGACTTCGACTCTTCTTCAAAACTCGGTTTTGAAGAAAAGTCAAACAGGGTCATTTATGACAAAATTTTCAAAAAAGTTGTCGTTGATTTTTTCAGATGCACTCATGGTTTTTGTGGCCAAATGTCCTATAGTGAAATCCCTACAAATAGTGCCAAAAATTTCATCATTTGAGCTAAAATTTCAAAGGGAAAGTGAAAATCAGTGTGTTTTAAAGTCAGTGAAAAAAGTGCAAAACATAACATTAGAAAAATGGGTTTTTGAAGAGCCAAAAATTAAACCCATCTCTTCAAAGGATATCTATACAGATTTTTGTCAAAACCAAAGGCATTGTGTTATTACAAGCCTTGGAGAAGCATTGTAAAGGCGTGAGGGTGCATTGGTGAGCATTTGAGAGAGTTGGAGGCGGCTTTAGAGGACGCGACGCATATACCCAGGAGCACGGCGCACACAGAGGGCGCGGCACACATGCAGCTTGCCCACAGTGCAATTTTTCTAAGGGCGCAGTGCATACCCAGGGAGTGGCGCACTGGGCTTTTCACGCGGCACATATAGACAAGGGCCAAAACAAGTGCCCAACTGCTCCCAAATTTTGGTGAAGCCTACCAAATTGAGAGGTAGGCTCTTTAAAATCACTTTATCATAAAATTTTGTCAATGATAGGGTGTTTATAGAGATGTTTCAATGCCATCAAAATGTATAAAATCGACCATAAGAAATCACCAAGAAATTGATGGCTAGGGTTGTTTAAATGTCTTGTTAGTGCCAAAGTTTCACTTCACTCACCTTTTCCCATCCTCCCTCTCTCATTTTTCCTAAAATCCCTGCCCTAAACTACTACCAAACCATCTCCCCTATCCCTCCACTATGTGGTCAACACAAAACCCCAAACACTACCCCATCAAAATACCCGAACTCCTCCCATATCCCTAACAAATTTCTCCCTATAACCCCTATCCCTGTTTCATCATTCCCTTCCCAACACTCCTTGTTTCTGTAGGTTTTAACCCTGTACATAAATTACCTATATATGAATTCTAAATCAAAGGAAAAAATAAAAATGCGAGAGCATAACACATAAAACACATATACACAGAGATTTCCCACTGGATCCCAAAACCGGGACTACCAGCTTGATTTTTCATTATGTTACATTAAATGTTACAATACATATTTATACATGCCAAAGCATCCAATACCATGGACGAAAAACCATCGCGTCCAAAACCATGGACCGAAAACCGTCGCATCCAAAAAACATGTGTGGAAATCATGCACAAAACCATAGGTGGGTCTGCCCAACCTAACATAGGGTCCAAAACCAAAATTTTCTGGGACGCTGCTCCGGACCCCATAAAGTGGGGTTACGGGTACCCCTCAAACCCCCTGTTAACTATGTGGAAAGAATATAAGGCAACCCAACAATCTCCCACTTGTTGTTCTCTTTCCATAGGGGGCCACAGGAAAGCTTAGTCATTTTTTCAGCCCTGAAACACCCATTTTTTCTCTACACAAAGAGAACTTCTCAAAGCTAACATATTTTGTTAATGCATCTGCAGTATTCTTCAAAGTTTCCACCTTTACTAGCAACACCTTTTTTTCTGCTATCATATCCCTCACAAAGTGATACTGAACATCAATGTGCTTTGTTTTTGAATGATAAGCAAGGTTCTTTGCCAAGAAAATTGCACTTTGGTTGTCACAGTCTATCCTTATAGCTCCCTGTACTAACCCCATACTTGAACACAATCTCTGCAACCAAACTGCTTCCTTGCTTGCATGCGTGGCTGCCATGTATTCTACCTCTGTAGTTGATAGTGCCACTATAGATTTTTCTTACTCATCCAACTGACTGCACCTCCAAATAGATTAAACACATACCCATATGTAGATCTTCTCTAGTCCAGATCTCCAACCCAGTCTACATCAACAAAGCCATGAATATCCAACACTCTATCCAATCCTGGTCTTCCTTGGTAGCACAAACCATAATCACTAGTGTCATGTAAATACTTGAAAACCCGCTTCAATGTTGTCCAGTGCTCCTTCCTTGGTTTTGACATAAACCTGCTCAATACTCCCACTGCATGTGAAATGTCTGGTCTAGTACAGACCATTGCATACATCAAGCTACTGACTGCACTTTCATATGGAACATAGAACATGTCCTCTTCTCTTCTTGTGTGTTGGGACAGTGCTCAGCAGATAACCTCACACCTACAGGAATAGGAACCTTCACCGGTTTACTATCCTGCATATTAAACCTTTGTGGTATTGTCTCAACATACTTCCTCTAGTTTAACAAGAGCTTCCTCTTTGCTCGATCTCTTTTAATTTCCATGCCCAAAATATAGTTTGCAGCACCGAGATCTTTCATGTCGAGTTTGGAGGACAATTGGGTCTTCAAATCCTGGATAATTTCTTTGTCATTTCCAACCAGAAACATATCATCCACATACAAGACCAGATAAATAACACGGTCACCAATTAATTTAAAATACACACAATGATCTGCTTTGCTTCTGGTGAAGCCAAGTCCCCGTATAAATGTATCAAATTTCTGATACCACATCCTTGGTGACTGTTTTAACCCATACAAAGACTTCTTTAACTTGCATACCAGTTCTTTCTTACCCTTCACCACAAAGCCTTCAGGTTGCTTCATGTAGATTTCCTCTTCCAAATCGTCATGAAGAAATGGTGTCTTCACATCCATCTGTTCTACCTCAAAATCAAAACCAGTAGCAACAAATAAAAGTAATCTAATAGAAGTTACCTTGGCAACAGGAGAAAAAATATCACCAAAATCAATTCCCGACACCTGGGAATAACCTTTTGCTACCAACCGAGATTTTTATTTCTCCACCTTCCCTTCTGCATTTGTCTTCTTCTTGAACACCCATTTGTTGCCAATGGGTTTCCTTCAAACCGGAAACTCCACCCGATCCCAAGCCTCATTTTTGTGCAAAGATGCCATTTCATCAACCATGGCCTCTTTCAAGAGTTTTCCATCTTCTAAATCCACTTCTTCCTTCAAAGTTTTGGGATCATCATCAGTAACAGACAAATAAAAATTTGAACAGAAAGTAGATGGACTATATCTCTCTAGCTACCTTCTTTCTCGAACTGATCTTCTCATAGCCGGAGTTTGTGGCTCTTCATCTTCTGATTCCTCCTCTGCTACAAAGTCTGATTATTCCTCCTTTAGTTCGAACTCTATCTTCACAGGTTCCTTTGGTTGGAATTCATGTTTGATAACATCTTTCACCTCTCTGAACACCACATCTCAACTGTACACAACCTTCCGTATGACTGGGTTTCAAAGCTTATAACCCTTTAAACCATCCTTATACCCAATAAAGATGCACTTTTCATATTTACTATCCAACTTGGTTCGTTTCTCCTTTGGAACATGTACATATGCATCACATCCAAATACCCTCAGATGTGAAAGAGAGGTTTCTTACCAGTCCATACCTCTTGTGGAGTCTTATCCTCCAACGCTGATGAAGGTGACCTGTTGACCAAGTAACATGCATTATCCACCGCCTCTGCCCAGAATTCCTGTCCTAACCCGGCACCACTGAGCATGCTTCTTGCCCTTTCCATCAACGTCTTGTTCATTCTTTCTGCGACTCCATTTTGCTGAGGTGTATAGGGAGTAGTCTTCTGTCATGCTATACCACACTTCTTACAAAATTCTTCAAATTCCTTGCTATAGAATTCTCTACCATTATCTGTCCTCAATACCTTTATCTTCTTCTCTGTCTGATTTTCCACCAGAGCCTTAAATTCTTTAAACCTGTCAAAGACTTCAGATTTCTTCTTAAGGAAATATATCC
>APFE031567865.1:47702-96426 GCA_000404065.3 Pinus taeda | reverse complement strand
GGGAGCCCTTCTTACAACACATCATGACATCAAAATATTTTATTTAAATTAAACGGCAGGGAACACTAGCTATGCAATCTCGTTAATATTAAGGAATAAATATCAAAAAATCAATATGGGGTAATAATATAGGTAAATAATATTAGTTAAATTACTATATATATGTGTGTGTGTGTGTGTTGGGGGGGCAGAGGGGAAATGTTTTTAATTTATAGGGTAAGTTCCTTAGATAGAACACCAAAGGACATCGCTCACAAATAGATCACACAACAGTACACTAGTGTTCTTGACGTGGTTAAAACCTTCAAATAGGGAAACAGTCCACGACCTAAGCCAACGCAGCCACTTCAGGCAAATTTTTAATGTAAAAGAAAGGAAATTTATGTAAGCTTCTCTCATGAACGGTCACCTTACAAATGACCCTCCATGCTCTTTAAATAGAGATCATGGACCAATCAGGGTTTAAGCCATGGGTCAAGTGTCGGTAATACCGAGGAGAGAATGAATCATCGGATCACTTCATGTCTAGAACATATCGTGACTGTTGGATTGTAAGTTACAAAAAGTACATACTAAAAAAACACATTTTACCTAACTATACACTAGACCAAGTTATACTTAACTATTTCCTATGTGTCGGAATATCCTAACATCCCTCATAAGAACAACTTGGGATAGAATTGAAGGATATACAAATATGACACAATAGAAGAAGGAAGGAGGCATTAGAGCTTATCCCCCCTTACTGACAACTTCCTGAACTCCAACCATAAATCGAACTTTAGTAAATTTTGCCTCTGTGAGAGCCTTTGTAAAAATGTTTGCAACTTGATCATCGGTTCAACAATATTGCACTTCAAGAACATGGTCATGAATGAGCTTTCTAATGAAGTGCATGTGTAGTTCAATGTGTTTGTTGTGCTGATGTTGAACTAGATCTTTGCATAATTGAATGGCACTTTGATTATCACACCAAAGTGTAGTTGAATGTTACTGCTGAAAGCCAAACTCTAACAGTATCTGACGAAGCCACAGGGCTTCCTTACTAGCTTCTACGGCACCACGATACTTTGCTTATGCTGAAGAAAGAGAAATGGCACTTTGTTTCTTACAAGCCCATGCAATAGGTCTAGAACCAAGAGTGAAGACATAACTTGCATTAGACTTCCAATCATCAGGGTCACCAGCCCAATTGGAATCAGTGAAACCAACCAATAGAGGAGATGCTTTTGCACTGTAATGAATCCCAAATTGAACTGTACCTCGAACATAACGAAGTATTCTTTTAGCTACTTTCCAATGACTTTCATGTGGGTTTTGCATAAACCGAGCAATAAGGCCAATAGAAAAGGAAAGCTCAGAACGGGTATGGGTCAGATACAAAAGTTTTCCTATAAGCCGACGATATAAGGTAGCATCAACTTCAGGGGAAGTACAAGTGACTAAATGTTTGGCTCCATACTGAAAGGTAGAAGGGGATGGCTTGCAGTCTTCCATGTGAAAGTGGCATAGAAGATCACAAGCATAATTGGATTGGGAAAGGGAAATACCTTCCTTGGATTGCAAGTCTTGAAGACCAAGAAAATAATGCAAGTGTCCTAAGTCTGTCATTTCAAACTGCTTTTTAAGGTTGGACTTCACATGGTTTATAAGGTTGGGATCATTACCAATAAGGATAAGATCATCAACGTAAAGAACAATAATGATAAGAGACTTACCCACTTTCTTGGTGTAGACAGTATTGTCAAAATGATACCTACAAAATCCAGTATCGAAAAGAAAGCTATCCATTTTGACATACCAAGCCCAAGGGGCTTGCTTGAGACCATAAAGGGGTTTCTTAAGCCGACATACAAGGCTGGAGTCTGTTTGTATAAAGTCAGGAGGTTGTTCCATATAGATTTCTTCATGCAAGTCCCTATGCAAAAAGGTAGATTTAACATCCATCTAATGGACTTCCCATTTGAAAGAGGCAGCAAGGGAAAGAACAAGGCGGATAGAATTCATTTTGGCAACAAGGGAGAAGGTTTCAATATAGTCAATGCCTTCAACTTGTGAGAACCCTTAGCAACAAGATGAGCTTTATGTTTATCAACTTTTCCATCTAGTCCAAACTTTGGTTTTGTAAACCCATTTGCATCTAACAAGTTTTCGTCCCTTTGGAAGAGGAACAAGATCTCATGTATCATTTTCCAATAATGAACGATATTCTTCATTCATAGTTGCGTCCCAATCTGGATGGCTTGAAGCTTTTGCAAAGGTGTCTGGATCATAATTTGCTAAAGCTTGAGCCAGTAAAGAAGAGGCTCTATCAAACTGAGAATGTGTACGTCGTTGATCTGTAGGATCACCTGCAAGAGCACCTGCTACATCCCGAGTAGCACGGACCCATTTTGGAAGCTGAGGAGCTGAAGGAGGATCCCGAGAAGGTGGGGGAGGATTGTCATCCTCGTTGTCATGATCTGAAGAAGAAATATTTTCAGAAGTAGAAGGGATAGAGAGAGGTGGCACATCCGCCGAACTAGGCTTGTAGGCCGATATATTTTCAGCAAACTTTACATCTCTTCTAATGATAACATTTTTGGATTTAGGTGGAAAAAGTCTATATCCTTTGACATCTTCATAATATCCAACAAAAATACATTTTTCACTCTTAGGTTCTAAGGCTTTATGTTTCTCATCGAAAATATGGACCCATGCTTCACTTCCAAAAACACGAAAATGACTTACATCTGGTTTAATTGAGCTCCATGCTTCTTCTGGAGTGGTATTCTTTAAAACCTTAGTAGGAGTGTGATTTACTATGTAATTTGCACAGTTAATTGCTTCTACCCAAAAATTAAGACTAAGTCCTTTAGATTGAAGCATACAATTAGCCATTTCCTTTAAGGTACAATTCTTCCTTTCAGCTACACCATTTTGTTGTGGAACAGTTTGTTGCATTTGAATTACATGCTCAGTGCAAAAGTTGATGAATTTGTTGTTAACATATTCTCCACCATTATCAGATCTTAGCTTAAGAATTTGATGTCCAAATTTTTTCTCAACAAAGGCCTTAAAAGTCAAGAACATGTTAAAGACTTCATTCTTGAGTTTTAAGAAGTATACCCAAGTGCATCTGAAGAAATCATCAATGAAAGTTAAGAAATACTTGTAGCCAGAGAATGAAACTAGAAGTGGACCACATAAATCACTATGCACAAGCTATAAAGGGGTTGAGGCGTGCCAATAGGCACGTTTTTAAAAACTATCCTGATGATATTTTCCAAGTACACATCTGAAACAAACACCATATCTGCAAGATACCATAGGAAGACCTATCACCATATTTTCCTTACATAGATTTAAGGGAGCGATAGTTTAAGTGACCAAATCACTCATGCCAAAGTTTGTTCACTTCATCATTATGAGCAACAAATACCGAGGGAAGAGTTGATGACCCAAAGTTGTTAAACTTATACAACCTTGTAGAATCATCAACAATTCCAGTAGCTAAAATTTGTCTAGGGTCTCTTAGGTCCTTAATTACAACATCATGAGGTGAAAATTCAACTATTTTACCTTCACTTGAATGAGTTATGTGATATACAAATAGAAGGTTGCAAGATAAGGTTGGAACACATAATACATCATTAAATTGACCATTGTCTAGATGAATAGTTCCAGACCCTACAACACTAAGAGATCTATCATCACCAACATATATATTTTTGGTGTTACAATCATTTAAAGAAGAAAGCAAGGCTTTGTTTTTGGCCATGTGATAAGAAGCTCCAGAATCAATGAGCCACTCATGAGAATGAGAAGAAGAAGATACATTTAGTGCATAACCAGACCGAGATGCTTGACAACCACATGTAGAAAGTGTTATTCCTGAAAATGAAGTTGAAGTTGAAGAGTGCTCCAAAGGGATGTTATGTTTATTTATTGCTACTTCCAAGGCTTCCATCTTCTTAAAGAATTTGGATTCTAAGTGGCCATCTCGATTACAAAAGTTGCAATGTCTATCAGTATTCTTCCCTTTGTTTTTATCTACCTTATCATTTTTTTGAATTGATTTTTTATTTTGAGACTAAAAGTGCTTTGGACCCTTGGTTGGTTTAGTACCATTCTTTTTAGGATGTTTCTTCTTAGGATTCTTTGAACTTGGTTTCTGCTGGACGGCTAAGGCTTTCGTAGAAGAGTTTCCAAAATTAAGAAGACCAAGATGTAAGAGTTTTTCTTGTTCTCTTATTAAAGAATCACAAAAGGCATCAAAAGAGGGGGACTTGTAGTCTTGTCCTTGAGAAATAAAGGCTTATCTAGTAGAATGGAAGGTGGAAACAAAAATAGAGGAGGTTGGTCCTAGCTTAGTAAGAATGGAATAAATAAGCCTACCATCTCCTTTCTTAAACTTAACACCTTCCAAGAGAATTCTAAGGGTCTTGAACTTGAACAAAAACTCTTCAATGGAAGAAAAGTTATTGGGGTCCAACGTAAGCAACTCATTTTCGAGTTGATGGACTCTAATTTCATTTTTAATTCCATAAACTTTATTGAGTTGTTTAATTGTTTCATCAGGGGTATCAAGTTCTGTGATATGGAATCTAAGGTCTGGAGAAATAGAAATCCTTATCAACCCACGTGCTTGATCTTGCATATTTTCCCATTTGGCTTGCTTATCTTCATCTTTAGGTTTACTCTTCGCCTGAGGCTATTCTATAAAGACCTTTACTTCTAAGTAAATCCTCCATGTAGGACACCCATTTAAAGTAGTTGGTGTTGTCAAGAATAACTTGGCATGGACTTTCCATTTTAATAGAAACTGAAGCTGTAGATGCTGAAACTAAGTGTTTCAATGGAAACATCTCGAAAATTGCTTTCATAATGATTATGCCAAGTTGAAAGAAATAAAAATATTCCCCCATTTGATTGAAAAGTGAAATGAAAAGACAATCACTAGATTAAATGAAAAGTTTAAGACAAATGCTAACAAACCACAAAAGAATCCATCAAGAGCATAAGCCATGAGAGAAATCTTACAAGATAAAATAAAATATTTTCATAAAAAATATAAATGAAATGATGGTTATGTTAAAACCATAAATTTTATCTTGTAAGGTGATTTGTTAATAAAGCTCCTTATTTTAAATCATAGTTATTAATTTAAGGATTATATTTGTATGATTTAGTAGGAATTCTCTTTCATTTGTCAATTTCACTTAAAATCTAATTTGCAAGTCTTTAAAGATCAAGTTTTAAGAATAAGACCAACAATTAGTTTCAAAAGAATACAAGCAAAATTTGAAAGACAGAAAATGAAACTCCCTAAATGTCATATGATGGTTGTTCTTCCTAAACAACTTTTACTAGCAAAACCGAATCCTCAAACTAATGAAAACTTGCAAAAGAGAGAAGACAAGGATAAGAAAATCTAACTAAAAGAGAAAACAAAATAAAGGAACTAAGGAGAAATGAAGAACAACATGTACACATATATGAGAAAAATACATACCAAATTACCTTGTGACTTTTGACATCCTCGTATGAAGAATATATAAAAAATAGGCAAGACATGTTACATTTATCTCCAAGTTTGTATATTGTTGAAGATCATCGAATTATTGAGTCTAAATTCTAAGAAATGCTACAAGGATTCTCAACAAGACATAATAAAGTTTGACTTATGAATAAAAGAATGATAAGATATTCTATGCCAAAATTTGAAAATTTGTCTTGTGAGCTCCTTCTAATAATTAACCTTTGATGTAAGATGTAAATTCTAATCTTATCACAATTATGTGTAAAAAGTAGAAATCGACACTATATTTGAGTTAACATCTTAGAATATGGCGTTTACCTTTGATCAAATGTAAAACTTTTTTACAAATGAAAAACCCAAATTGAGCAAGATTCTCAATGAATGGTGAGGTCTCATCCTTATTCATTAAAATATCATAATTGATTTATTTTAGAAGAAAAAATAAAATGAAACTAACTAAACTCCTATTCTAATTCTAATAGGGAAAATATGACTGTGTATAGTCATATTTCCAATGCAACCAAGAAATCACTTTATTACCCGCAAAAATATAAATTACATAAATTAGTAAAAGGAATGAAGCAAATATTAATCTATTTACAAAAATGTTGAAGCCAAAATGTATATCAATTCCTAGGAAAAAGACAAAAGGAATCCAT
The DNA here is from genome assembly GCA_000404065.3 of Pinus taeda. Classification (NCBI taxonomy): domain Eukaryota; kingdom Viridiplantae; phylum Streptophyta; class Pinopsida; order Pinales; family Pinaceae; genus Pinus; species Pinus taeda. The sequence continues at coordinate 90,246 of APFE031567865.1, read as the reverse complement.
AACTAGAAAACCTCTTATTATAAATCCTTAAATTCTAATTAAAATCTATCAAAATATGTACAAGCTAAAGAGTTAGCAAGATCACCTTCAAGAAACCAATAAGAGTGTTTTTTTGAAAAACTTAGAGTTAGTCGTCCCCAAAAGTTTAAAAGAACCATCTTGTTCCTCTATGATATATTGATCTTTATAGGAAAAAAGAAGAAGAAGAAGGATTCTCAAAGTTATGTGTCATGTGTTCAATGCAACTACTAAATCCATGATTATTTACAAATGTAATAGGGCCACTAGATGATTGTATCAAGCATTTAACACAACAAGTTTTGAATTTAAGATTGTCATGGGTAATACCAAAAACTTGTAGTAGAGACTGATGATCCAAATCAAAATAGAAGGAAACATGTTTGTGTTTAGAACATCAATCCAATGATCTAAACTTATAAATATCAGGATAGTTGTTAAAGATCACATCATTTTCCCATAGTTTATAATAATCTTGATAACAACGAAAATGATGAATAGATGATTCTAAATTGATATCAATAAATAATTAATCATTTAAAGATACCCCTTGAGATTCATGACATAGTTCATTTTTAGGATTTGAACTAGTAAATATTCCAACAGGTTGAGCCATATAATAATTATGTTGTAAATAATGATAACGATGAAACAAGTTAAGAGAAGTTTCTTTAAGATCATCATTTTCGATATCCTAGTTTATTAATGTGTCATTTGTTGTCAAAATAGATCCTAGCTCATTTTCAGAAGAAGAATTATTATCATGATTATTTGTTAAATCTTGATGTTGTGTATAATTTAATTTTATTGAACATGATTGATTATCACAAACATAAGGACATATAGTAGAAACAATTTCAAATGTAAGATTTTCTCCCAAAGTGAATGGTTGAAGGTCATTATTTTCATTTGAGCATTCAATAGAAGTAATTGTAGAATCACGATTTACTAATGGTGATTCCTCTTTATCTTCATTACAAGTTATGTCATTATGTTTTATAACAATAGAGGTAAATTTCTCAATTAAAACTTTCTTAGGGGGTAAGTCATTATGATGGAATTTGTAGAAAAATAACATGAATCTATCGAAAAATTTGCTAACAGTTCATTGTCTTAGATTTTCAAGTTATCAAATTCTAAGTACAATTTTTCATAACTATAATTGTGATGAGCAAAAAAGAATATCTGCATGAAGTGGTTCCAAGAGTGCATGCAATTAGCTGGTAGCATGTTGTACCACTTTCGAATCCTTCCTTGAAGTGTGAGAGTAAATAACCTGCAAATTCGTTGTCATTAGTGATGTTAAAACATTTACATTTATGTTTAAATTTATCAACATGATCTAAAGAAAAAATGAGGCTCTCATCTTCATATTGAAATTCAAATATGGATTCAAGTTGCCTCTTTGGTATACCTTTGGTGGGCTTGCGTGAGCTAAAAGCGTGACCCAAAGTAGGAATGCATATGGGAGCTACAACAAATTAAAAATGTTAAAACAAAACTCCACACAGACCATCTAGTTCAGCCCTCCTAGCACCAAAAATGTTGATGGACAAAAATGTCCTCCATCAACATCAGGGGAGACCACTCAATCGGCTCCCCCGTTAGACCATTTTCCATTGAAGCTGGTGGTTCTAACTAGTTATGGGTCTAGTTACCCTGTCACTTAAGACTAACCTAAAGGTTATCCTATCCTAAATACTAGCCTATATGATACTAAGTTAGGTTAATGCTAGATGTTAATCCTAATGTAAAACTATATTGAATATATGTTAATGTTATATACTAATAAAATATAACCATACTATGTTTATATTTAACTCTGTTAAATCTAATACATATAGCATACTATCTATAATAGATTCCTAAATGTTTATTAATATAGCACTAATAATAATAAATAACTATATAAAACCATGTATCAATATTAAATCTAATCTATTTTAAGACTATAATATACCTATGTTATTTTATTATATAATCTAACTATATTATTATTTCAATGTTAAAAGGTCAATCCTAGGGAAAATTAATATTTAATTAAAATTAAACCTAGTTAAATATTAAATTAGCTACTATTCACTATCTAATCTAATTAAAAATAAAATTATTCTAATTCTCTTAAGTTAGGTTTACAACACTATTACTCAAAATGAAAGAAATGATAATTTCTAACTAAGTTGTCAAATGAAATATTAAAGTTAGTTCTAAAATTAAATAAAAGAAAATTATATTACAAAATATCTACCCTGGTGCACGAGTCATGAACTACACGAATAGAGACCTGACAACCCTGCTACCCTGGTGCTATTGGTGCTATTGGTTATATTAAAAATTAATTAATGTTATACTCTTTGGTTGATGCGAGTATGGCAAGGTATCTGACAGAAACAAGCAACCAATATGACCAATCATTGAATGTGACATGATGTGCCAAGTTATCTAGAGGGAACACCAACCAATGAAAACAAATGCCAGATGTAAGGTGATGTGGAAACCAGAGGTACCATGTCACCTTTTTATGACCAGTATGAAAATTCTTTCATGAACTCAAAAGGTAGTGAAGAGGTGCGAAAATCCTAAAAAATTCAATCATAATGGTCAAAACAAAGGATGTGAAAGAACATGATCAGAACCAACATGATCGAAAAGCCATGAGGCAAGTGACAAAGATTAGAAAATTCAAAAATTCACTAAAATGCCAGTAGAGGAGGAGGTTGAAAAATTAAGGGTCTCCATGATTTTATTGAAAAATTTTGGGGGGGTTGTAGCCAAAACAATGGTGATTCACTAGGAAGAAACAATTATCTCTGGTTTAAATATAAGAAACTTGTAAAAATGAAGGAATTATAGTAAAATGATTCAAAATTCCAAAGTCAAATATCCTAGTATTTTTGCCCCTGACAAGTACAATTTAACAAACAAAAATCATATGCATCATTGGCTATGAACTTAATAGCATATTACCCCATGATTTTAGTGTATTCTAGGAATTTGTATTTGCAACAATCAACCTCGTTGGCAATTAATTTCTAGCTAAACAAGCTAATCAAGTATGTCATAGTGTCAAATTAGCTTAGATACTATATGCATGGCCACTGCTGCCAACAAACGTATATAGCCTCGACATGGATGCCTTTTAACCCTTTTAGGTGCCAATCTCCCATCTGTTAGGAATAAATGCATAGTTGCAAAAGATCATCTTAAACTTATTTGGATGAAAATAGAAGATCATTGTCTTGCCTTGGTAACCAGCTAATAACAATGCCATTCACGAGATCTAACACAAGGAATGAGTCAGCTCGTGATGAGACCTCTTGTCTTTAAACCTTGCAACCAAAAGACATTACCTTGGCTTGGTGACCCATAATGGTAATGTCATAATGTTAGAACCTATGATCATGGTGGGTCGACTTGTGATGAGACCTCCTATCCTTCAATTCACATTTCTTTGTTTTTAGGTTTATCTATGGTTAGTGTTAGTCTCATAGATATTACTTAATAGATGGGATGGAAAATTGCTCCTTAAGAGCGAGGGATTGTGTAAAAATTTTTAAGGTAACTAATGTTTACTTGATTAGAATTTCTCCCAAGAATTGAATACCTTAAGTAATTGTTGTTAAACATATTTTTCTCCCTTGAAAATGAGGTTAAAAGATAGTTCATTGGGAAATGATGGAAATTCTTAAGCAAAAAGAACCGAAACCAGGGATTTCACTAGTTAGGAAAGCTAAAAATGGGCATAAAAAAATCATCTTCATTGAAGTATTCCTTAAGGATAAGGTTTCGTTAATAGAAAATAGAGCATAAATTGCTTTCCTAATGACTATGCCAAGTTGAAATAAATAAAAATATTACCCCATTTTATTGAAAAAGTCAAAGAAAAAGACAATCACCAAATTAAATGAAAAGTTAAAACCATCAAGAGCATATCCATGAGAGAAATATTATAAGATAAAATAAAAGATTATCATAAAAAATATAAATGAAATTATCATGTAAGGTGATTTCTTAATAAAGTTCCTTATTTTAAAGCATGGTTATTGATTTAAGGATTATATTTGTATTCTTTAGTAGGAATTCTCTTTCATTTGTCAATTTTGCTTAAAATCTAATTTTCAGTCTTTAATGATCAAGTTTTAAGAATAAGACCAACAATTAGTCTCAAAAGAATATAAGACCAATCTGCAAGAGGGGAAATGAAACTACTAGCAAAACCAAATCCTCAAACTAATGGAAACCTACAAAAGGGAGAAGATAAGGATAAAAAAACCTAAATAAAAAATAAAACAAAAACAAGGAACTAAGGAGAAATGAAGATAAACTTGTACAGATACTTGAGAAACATACATACCAAATTACCTTGTGACTTTTGACATCCTTGTATGAAGAGTATAAAAAATTGGTAAGAAAAGTTACATTTATATCCAAGTCTGTATATTGTTAAAGATCATCAAATTATTGAGTTTAAATTCTAAGCAATGCTACAAGGATTCTCAATGAGACATAGTACAATTTGACATATGAATAAATAAATGATAAGATATGGTATGCCAACATTTGAAGTTTTGTCTCGTGAGCTCCTTTTAATTAGCCTTTTATTTAAAATGTAAATTCTTATCCTATTGCAATTATGTCTGTAAAAAGTAGAAATGAGCACTATATTTGAGTTAACATCTTAGAATATGGGGTTTACCTTTGATCAAATGTAAAACTTTTTTACAAATGAAAAACCCAAAATGAGAAAGATATTGGATGAATGGTAAGCTCTCATCCTGATCCGAATGGAAAATGGCATCAACTCATGGTATTCACCCATCCATATTATTCATCCACCCATGGAATTTACCTATAGTATTTTTCAGTTACACTACCATGGGTCAATTCCATGGGTGAATGAATACCATGGGTGGATGTCACAATACCATGGGCAAATACCATGAGTGAATGAATACCATGGGTGGATGCCACTTACAATACCATGGGTAAATTTCATGGGTGGATGAATACCATGATTTGATGCCATTTTCCATTCAGATCACATCCTTATTCATTAAAATACCATAATTGATTTATTTTAGAAGAAAAATAAAATGAAACTAACTAAACTCCTATTTTAATTCTAATATGGAAAGTATCACTACATATAGTTATATCTGTAATGCAACCAAGTAATCACTTTATTACCTGCAGAAATATAAATTACATAAATTAGTAAAAGGAATGAAGGAAATATTAATCCATGTACAAAAATGTTGAAGTCAACATGTATATGGATTCCTAGGAAAAAAAAACAAAAGGAATCTATAACTAGAAAACCTCTTATTATAAGAATCTTCAAATTCTAAATAAAATCTATCAAAATATGTACAAGCTAAAGATTTAGCAAGATCACCTTTAAGAGTCCAATAAGAGATTTCTTTTGAAGATTGTAAAAGAATGAAAAATTTATAGTTAGTTCTCCGTAAAAGTTTAAAAGAACCATCTTTATCCCTATGAGATATTGATCTTTATAGGAAAGAGAAAAAGAAGAAGGGTTCTAAAAGTTATGTGTTACGTGTTCAAGACAACTTGTAAACCCATGATTATTTACAAACGTAATAGGGTCACTAGATGATTGTATTAAGCCTTCAACACAAAAAGTTTTGAATTTAAGATTGTCTTGAGTAATATTAAAATCTCGTAGTAGAGATTGATGATCCAAATCATAATAGAAGGAAACAGGTTTGTGCTTAGACAATGAATCAAATGATCTAAATTTATAAATATCAGGATAGTTATTAAAGTTCACATCCTTTTCTCATAGTTTACAAGAATCTTGATAGTCATGAAAATGATGAATAGATGATTCTAAACTAATATCAATAAATAATTGATTATTTAAAGATACCCCTTGAGTTTCATGATATAGTTCATTTTAAAGATTTTAACTAGTAAATATTCCAACATGTCGACTCATATAATCATTATGTTGTAATTATCATTATGTTGTAATTAATGATAACGAGGAAGTAAGTTAAGAGAAGTTTCTTTAAGATCATCATTTTCGATTTCCTGGCTTATTAATGTGTCATTTGTTGTCAAAATAGATCCTTGCTCAGTTTCAGAAGAAGAATTATCATCATGATTATTTGTTAAATCTTGATGTTGTGTATAATTTAGTTCTATTGAACTTGATTCAAAATCACAAACATAAGGAGATATAATAGAAACACTTTCAAATGTAAGATTTACTCCCAATATTGATGGTTGAAGGTTATTATTTTCATTTGAGCATTCAATAGAAGTAATATTAGAATCAAGATTTACTAATGGTGATTCCTCTTTATTTTCATTACAAGTTATTTCATTATGTTTTTGAACAAGGTAAATTTCTCAATTAAAACTTTCTTAGGGTGTAATTCATCATGACAAAATCTGTAGCAAAATAACATGAATATATCGTAAAATTTGCTAACAGTTTCATCGTCATACATTGTTAAGTTATCAAATTGTAAGTACAATCTGTCATAACTATAATTGTGATGAGTGAAAAAGAATACCTACATGAAGTGGCTTTAAGAGTGAATCCACTTAGCTGATAACATCTTGTACCACTCTCGAATCCTTCCTTGAAGCGTGAGAGTAAATAACATGCAAATTTCATTGTCATTAGTGAAATTAATCAACATGATCTAAAGAAAAAATGGGATTCTCTCCATCAAATTGCAATTCAGATATGTGTCTAAGTTTCCTCTTTGGTATACCTCTGGTAGGCTTGTGTGAGCTAAAATCGTGACCCAAAGTAGGAATGCATATAGGATCCATAACTAGCTAAAAATGTTAAAAAAAGACTCCACATGGACCAACTACTTTGACCATCCTTCTAGCACCAAAAATGTTGATGGGAAAAAATTTCCTCCATCGACATTAGGGGAGACCACTCGGACAGGGCCCCAACTAGACCCTTTTGCTTTGAAGTTGGTGGTTCCGACTGGTTATGGGTCTAGTTACCCTGTCACCTAATGTTGAGAAATGGCAATAAGAAATTCCAGTTTATTTGTCCTTGAATTAAATTGAGAATTAAAATCGAATTCTATTCTCATAGAAACTTGTAAATATTTAATTAAGTTTAATTAATTTAATTAGCTTAAGAATTTCGAGTTAGAAGTTTTTTTGTAGTCATATATATGTTCTCCCTAAGTTTTAGGGGTCCAGTATGAGCTTAAATTGAGTTGGAAATTAGATCACTTAGTTTACTAATTTAAGTTAAGTTAAATTAGTTCCAAAATTTTTGTGGAACTAATAGAGAGTTAACAGTCAGCTAGTGCACCAGTGCATCCACAAGTGTTACCCTTCAGCTGTAAAATGTTGTGCACTACAATGGTTTCTTCCCAACCGATGTGTTGTTCATCTATCATCTTGATCCAGATTTAAACAGGAATGCAAACCATAAACACAGATATGTGGAAATAATACTTCATTTCATTAATGTAAAATATTGAAATATGCTTACAAACGGTAATGGAAATAAACCAGCTAGGGCGATGATAGCTTATCTCTAAGAAGAGATGTGGCGGCTACATGCCTCTGAACTATGTTACAATGAGGCTCAAAGGCCTATTTATTGTTGAGAAACAATTGAAAACCCTTAACATTCTAGAACCTAACCCTAGAAGATGAAACGCCAAATTGTGGGCCCCGTTTAGGTAAATTGGTACATCAATTTCCTGGGGTTGTAACTTTGGCACCTGATCTCTGTTTGATGTGTACAATAGCTTGTTAGAAAGATCTATCCGAGCAATACCACTTTGGGAAGGGCAACACTGGTCTATGGTCCCATGTTGCCCCCAAATTTCCCAAAAAACATCGTTTAGGGCCCTGTGATACAATTTAGGAAATTGAAAAAACTGAAAGAGATAGTTATGGGGGTCCAAATGCGATAGGTGGGTGGCCACCAACATCCACCTGGAGCATTCCTCCCCCCTTAGGAAGAAATGGTCCCCATTGCATTGAGTTCCTCCCTGAGATGAGGAAGCTTTTGCTGCACTGGGTCTCTGGTGAGTTGTTCTGCAATCTCTGATGTGTCGAGAAATGGTGGGAAGCATGGTTGATGACGGTCCACATTGAACACTTGGTGCAAGTGAAGGAATGGAGGAATGTTATGCTCCAAAAAATTATTTCCCACAGCCTTAGTAGTGGTGTCAGGACCATGTCGGCGTGGTCAGAGCTTTTGATGGGCTCTTGTAAGGCGTTCTTTCTGCAGATGCACCCAGAATTTGTTGCCCACCTGAAGCTTGTGTGGTACCCCTATGAGTGAGGAGAAGTTGTTCCTGTGTTCTGTCATGACCATATTCCTTTGTTGCTACTGCTGCATGGAGGAACCCTTTGCAAGGTTCATGGATGTGGCAACGATATTCCCCTTACTTTGGGAGTGAACCAGATAGAAAATGAATTTCCTAGTCTGGGAGATGAGCTTGTTGCCTTTCTTGGTAGTGATCAAAGAGGTGGTAGTAGGTGGGGCTACCTCCGGTATCCTGTATAATGAACTATCCAAAGAAATAATGACAGCACGAGGCCTTGACTCATACACAACATGTCGCCTCCACAAGTATGGCTGGCCTAATAGTACATCACAAACATCCAGATGTGTAACATCACACAATACCTCGTCTGTGAATGGTTTGATGTTGTAGGGAAGGCGACATTGCTAGTGAACATTGAGATCTCATCCTTCATGAGGCCACCCGATACTGTACGGTTGCGGGTGTGGTGTAGTCAGTAGGCCCAACCGCTTTACAACCTATACTGAAATGAGGTTCTTTTGGTTGCCACTGTCGATAATGAATTACAGCAGCGAACCCTTCACCCATATCTGTGAGTGGAAAAGACATTCCCCCTCCTCTAGATCTTCGGGTTCATTCTTCTGGATCTTGGTGGTGGCAACAATGGCATTGGGATCCGCATCAATGATCTGCTTCCCTTTGCCATTCCCCTTGTCGGATTCTGGCTCAGGGTTGGAAAATGCATCTGATTCGGAAGCCTTTAGCTCAACCACCAGTGACTGCTTGGCCCGACACTCACTTGTGTTGTGAGTGGAGCTCTTATGGAAATCACACCATTTTCCGGTGTCCTTTTTCGGCTTCGTGGCACTGTTCTTTGCTTGCAGCTTTGGCAGGTTTCCTTGGGTTTCCCTACCTTGGCTTTGTCCTTTGTTTTGTGGTTTAGGGGCACCTTTTCCTTGCTTCAGATTCACAGATCCAAAGTCTCGCTTCTTATGTTTAAACTTTTTCTCAACCTTGATGGCATATCGGTATGCTGTGTCGAGCGAGGAGATGTTCAGGAATTATATTTCTTCTTAGATGTACTTGTGCAGGCAGTCATGATATTTTAGTATCAAATGCTGCTCTGAATCCTTGATACCCAACTTTGTGAGAAGGGTATGGAAAATATTGGTAAACTCTGGCACGTCTTGGTCCCTTCCCTGCCGTAGTGTGGTCCACTTTATTTATTGATCCTCATAGCTTCCGACAGGGTAGTACTGCTCCTTGATGGCATCCCGGAATGAATTCCAGGTGGGTGCAGCTGAAAATAGTGAGCCGGTATTTTCATCCTTTTGCTCACAGTAGGTTTCCTATGAGTCCTTGATGTGGGGGGTTGCTTTGAGAAGAGCGAAAACAATCTTTTGTGGACTCGAAAATTCATGAACAGAAAAATAACCCTCTAGCAGATTTAACCATTTATCTATGGCATCTGCATCTATATGACCCTCGAACATGGGGATTTCAAAATTAACTTGTACCTTAAAGGGCGTGGCGTTTCCAGAGTAACTACTAGAAGCCAATGCGTTGCTTCTGGGTAGCCGCTGAAGGATCTGGGCAAAGTTGTCCATGATAGCATTCCTTTGTCGCTTGAGGGCTTCTTCGAGGCAGATTTTGATAGGATCTCTTGCCCCCTCATCTTTCTTCTCATCCACCATGGGAGGCCGTTGAGATTTGCGAGGCTGGTCTTGCAAAGGTTCGACTAGTTCAAGCCCTAACTCCTTATATCCCAACCTCATTGGGGACATGCAAAGAAAAACAGAGGAAAAGCAGACCACTCTGATACCACTGATCCAGATTTAAACAGGAATGCAACAAATTACAGAAATAACCATAAACACAGATATGTGGAAATAATACTTCATTTCATTAATGTAAAATACTGAAATATGCTTACAAAGAGTAATGGAAATAAACCAGCTAAGGCGATGGTAGCTTATCTCTAAGAAGAGATGTGGCTTCTACATGCCTCTGAACTGTGTTACAATGAGGCTCGAAGGCCTATTTATTGTTGAGAAACAATGGAAAATTCTTAACATTCCAGAACCTAACCCTAGAAGATGAAACACCAAACTGTGGGCCCTGTTTGGGTAAATTGGTACATCAATTTCCTGGGGTCATAACTTTGGCACCCGATCTCCGTTTGACGCGTACAATAGCTCGTTAGAAAGTTCTATCCGAGCACTACCACTTTGGGAAGGGCAACATTCATCCATGGACCCATGTTTCCCCCAGATTTCTGAAAAAACATCGTTTAGGGCCTCAAAACGGCTCCAGAAGTTCAGGACCCGAAAAACTGCTAAAAATAGTAAACTGTGCTACAATTTAGGAAACTGAAAAAACTGAAAGAGACAATTGTGGGGGTCCAAAAGCAATAGGTGGGTGGCCACCAATATCCACCTAGATCACATCTTCTAGTCCCCTTGGTCAATTACTAAATTTGAGAATTCCCTAATAACTTCCATGAAGCTTTTGATCTGCTCCTTATCTTCAAACACCTACCAATGTTTGACATTATCTGGAATTGAGGGCCTATATTTGACTTCCACCTCATACCTGAGAAGATGATTTTGAGGTGGTTTAAAATTGCTGGTAGTAATGACCAAGGAGTCAACCATTCAATTTCTTTCTCCAAGGAAGAATTAATTTTTGAAGGCTAAGAAAAATTTATCAATTAGATCCCATACCTCATTATGGTAAGCCTTCAATATCAGATGCTTAGTTTGGCAGTGATTTCTAATTTCTTTCACTACTAGCTCTGAATCTGCAAACACACTCAAGCACTCAATATTTAGATTTTTTGCAGCTTGCATGCCCAAGAGTAAATATTCGTACTCATCAACATTATTGGTGGCCTCAAATTCCAATCAAAAGAGAGAGGGATCATACTTCCTTCCGGGGATATCAACAACACACCTACCCCATTTCCTTCTTGGGAATAAGCACCATCAAAGTATAACTTCCACACCTTATCACAATCTAGAAACTATTGATCTAGTTGGATAGAAGGTTGCACCTGCATCTCTTTCAGGATCAAATCTTCTTCCTCTAACAAAAGCAAGAGAACTCTCTTTTTTTACCATACACAGGAGCATTATTCAAACAATCAACTCTTGTTATTGTCTTAACAAACCTTGATTCTCTATATAGTCATATTTCTTCTTCACTGAATACAAGGATGGTAGCATATGTCAAATCCAATTTAATGGACCCTATGATCTTGTACCCCCATGACTTTGATAAGAGAATACCAAACCTTGCAGTGCTGTCAGCCACTATAATATCCATCACTAAACTTTTACAGGAATTTGAGCCAAATTCACCACCAAATATTTAGTCATACGTAGACATTTTACTATTTTGGAGTCAAAGGAATACAAGTCTTTGTATGATCTGGTTATTTGCAACCCCAATTTCTCCATGAAAAATAAAGGCATCAGGTTATGAGAAATATCTAAGTCTATCATGCAGTTATGTAGCAGAAGTTCATGTACTACCAAGGTAACATAAAAAGGGGCGGTCGAAGGGTCTTGTTCTTCAACGTGGGGTCCAAGTACAACCATAGGCCTTTCCTCTTGGAGATTCAAACTATCATGTAGGGGGACCGTGGTGTATGGACACCTAAACTGAGAATCCTGAGCTTTATAAGTTGGTTGTTTTAACAATTCAGGCAGAGGGACAAATATTTTGACCTTCTCAAGTTATTTTTGGAGATTAAAGGTGGCAAGACTCTTCTCAGCTATGATAACCTCAATGTGCTCTTTTTCCTTATCGCGGACTAGTTTCAGTGGTGAGGGTGATTTTTCTACTTTAGAAGCTTTAGACTCATGAAAAATTGGATCTAAGGACTCCTTATTTTTGGGTGAGACTGAGTCTAAAGGCTTCTTTCCCTTTTCTGTCGATTTAGGAAAATTTTGGGGAGAGGGGTCTTGATTTTGGTTCTGCATTCTAGATCTATTTCTAGAAGACTTGAGATCATATTTGTGTAGGTGTGCTTGCATGAAGTTTTAAAACTTACTATAGTAATCATCAATGTCACCATCATCCAACGGGGCATCTAAATCATCCCCTCCTTCCTCATGTATTTCATCTTCGTATTCCTCATCTGAAAAATAAGAGAATAAATTTTCTTGAACATCACTGGTTTCTTGTATGTGTTCTTCTGGATCATCCTCTAGTTATAATGGGGGTTGAATGTGGTGTTGCTACTCTTTTCTCTCCCTCTGCAAATTTTGGAAGGGAGGTCCCCTGTACTAAGGATTGAATCCTCAGTTAGGGGCTTGTGTATTTTTTTGGGGAGAATTCTTAGTTTCTAAATCCAACTAAATGATCTTATTATACAAGTTTCTTATCATCTTATTCATTTCCTCTAGTTTATTCTCTTGGGTTTCCTTCCCCTGACTTGAGGAGCTAGCTTCCTCTTTTCCTCTCCTCCTTTATCCATCATCAATTATGCCTCTCAACTTCCCGGTAGAGGTAAAGTTTGCTTCAACCTCTCAGGCATCTATTTGAATCTGGTCCAAAGTACAAGACTTCCTTTCTATGAGATTTAAACCAAATTATGGTTCAAACGCCCTATCAAATACCACTTTAGCAGTAGCCTGTGGAGGTTTAATTTCAGCAAGGAGACTATTATAAAAAAATTTAAACATATTTATGAATTCTGACACATCTTCATTATATTTCTTCTTCATAACATTAAACTCAATGAGTATATATCCGTGGTTCCTTTTCTCTTCCCATTTTTGCATGAAAGAATTACCGATCTTCTCCCAAGCAGTAATTGAAGCATTTGACATGGATTTAAACCATTTCCTAGCCTCCCCATCTAGAGCGTGGACAAAAATTCTCAACGCTACATCCAGGTGTTTAACATTTAGGATTTCTACAAAGGCACAGAAGGTTTCTACATGCCTCTATGCTGAAATGTCATCTTCCCCTATGAATCTTGGCAAAAGCTTGAGATAGTCTTGTGGTATACCATTCAAGGGTCATGGCAAGTCCAGTGGGGCATTTTTTCAGGAGAAAACCTAGGACAACCATATTGAGCAAAGGAGGTGGTAGGATATTTATCACAAGTCCTTGCTAAGAGGGTATCTGAGTTGCAACTGACTGGATCTAGGTTGGGAAGTTATTCACACTCTATGTGGGACTGTTTATGAGGATGTATTTAACTTCTTCGACCTCAGGGGAGGAATGAAATGAGAAAGGGGGTGAATTGACATAAGCTTCTTTATTTTTTACTTTGGAAGGAAATAATCCAAACAATACACGATGTTCTTCAGGATATTCCAAAATTTGGAGGCAGACTCAAGGTAGTTTATCTCAACTTTTTTAGAACTAGTTAATGATATTTATGGAAAATATCTATGGAATATGGAGTAACATGGGTCTGCGCTTTCCAAATCCTCTGGGATATGATTTTTTCAGGGTTAAAAATAGGAGGAGATTTTTCTTGGCTAGTATCATAGCAATTATGGTGTCTCCGGAAATCCAGGGTGTTCGAAATAAGATTTAGAAAGTGGAGTCGCCAGGGTGAGAGATATTCAACCCACACTTCCCTTACTCACTTGACAAAGGGAATGTAAAAAAGGTCATATCCAGGGAAAAGTATTCTAATCCATTCCTCGGAAACAACACCAAAAGATGTTGTAGACTTTTCTATCTCCTATCACAAAATGCTTAAGAAGATGTAGAAGCCTCTTAGAGACAACCCCTGGGTTGAAGGAAAGGGTCAGTTCTTAGGGAATGCAAGAGGATTGCTTTTAAGGATTCTCATAGGTTTTCTACTGCACTCTATACTTCACATAATTTTAAATAAGATAATTCAGAGATTGGTTCAATAGACCTTCACCAAGGTAGACTCAAGCATACACACAGATCAAAATACACATGGGTAGGTATGCCTCTTCTCAAGGAGGAATGTCCTAGTTCTGGTGGCTGACACACAACAAGATGTAGCTTAACATTGTTGTTGTAGTATAAATGAAGAGGAGGAAACAAAGGAGGGAAATCGTTGCAAAGGGATAGATAAAAACAAAGAATTCTAAGCAACCATTTCCAACATAAGTGTGGGAGAATGAGGAGGTGAAAATGAAGAAAAAGTGGAGTGAAAATTAAGGTCTCAAGCTCTATGCCTCATGGACACATTTTTCACCAAACCACAATTAGTAAATCTGTGTTCACAAAGGTACTGCATGCTATATAATAACACAAGTAAATATATCATAAATATAGGTACTATTTGCTACTTTGCCACATACATACAACCATAAGTGAGAGTGAAACCAGAAACTTCATTACATGATTTCAGAGGAATAAATACATACATGAAATGATATACAAACGGGAAAACATATTGCACATTGCTATGATTGGAATCAACATAACTGACAAAAGGGAAAACATATTGCACATTGCTTTGATTGCAATCAACATATTTGTTTCATTAACCTTTGCAGATAGGGTCAACTCACCAGTTCATAATACTCAACATTTGTGTAAACCCAAGCACCTGATGAAACAAGAAAAAGTGAATCAAAATTGGAACCATGTTCTCTGCAACGGAGTTCAGAACTTGCAAAAATAGAATTCAAGCCTCTAAAATGCATCATTCAGGAACCTTTCTAAAGTGTTTCTTCCCCCTTTTTATAAGGAGAGGGGAATATTGAAAAACAATTACAAAATATCTCGCCATGCTCCAGCTGTCTGATCGACTAGCTGTGTTAGCGTGTGAATGTTATGCTGCCAAAATCATGACAACATATTTTATTCCTTCTTTAAAATGCAAAAAATATAGAATAACAGAAATGAAAAAAAAATTGAATGATGGTCAAGCAAAATATCTCCATGCCATTCCTGTAATTGTCTCAGATCACGCCACATCTTTTACCATGATGTTCCTTTTTAGTTACCTAGCTCATTTTCCTGTCATTTTTTACCTTAGCTGTTTTCATTACCCACCATTGGAGCTGGTAGTGATTAACTTTGGTGGCCTAAATGGTGCTCTATAATCGTAGTTGTCGACTCATCCATCTATATGCACTCTACGTTACACTATCAAAGTCCAACACATCCTATACCATTACTACATCACCAGTTTGGAGCTATGATTGATCGTAACTCCATTTGAAGTGACATTAGAAACAAAAAATTTTGATTTCTTCAATTCTCCTTTGCTTAGCTCCTTATTCCTTCTCAACCATGGGACCATTTCTTGTGACCAAAGAAGATAAAGTTTAGGGGTTGCGGTATGGTGACTTCATCTACCATAACTTCATTTGAAACAATTGTTATAAATTTGTAACATTCTGATGCATCCCAGCTCCTTTTGTTTATCCATCTTCCTGTGTATCCCATAAGTCTGGGCACCGTGACTAGGGTCTTATCACTGAGGGGCTGTAATATCATAGTCTTTCTCAATCAAAACTATTTTAAACGTTACGAGATTGTAACTTCCCGATGCCTCCCATCTCCTCTTGTTTAGCCCCTTTCCATTTTCCTCGATATAACCAAGTGCATGACCAGAGGCTTGGAGCTTGGGTGCATAAAGGATTCAGGATCCTGTCGAGGCTTATATCCCTTTATATTTCATTCTTTTTCCATGGCTCTTTTGAACGCTTGCAACCAAGTGGCACCACATATCGAAGCCCCCTTTACCATAAAAAAAAAAGTCAAATTAGGATTTACCAGAAGTTACGATATTTCACGCTTCCAATCAGCTCATATCCCTTGGAGCTCAGCCCCAACTCTGTGCCTTTGGTTCTCTAAATATTTCATGATCGAATTCCACATAGCTTTGGAGCTTCTTCCATCAGAGGTTCTTCCAATAAAATTTCCGATGACCTTCCCCTCCGAAATTCTTTATAATTCTTGGGTGTTTGGCTTTGGTCCAAGCCCTTGGTTCTACTAAGTCTTCATGACCAAGTGTTAGTGTATGTCAAATCCCTCTTCAACCAGAGAACTAAAAAAAACTGAATTTAAAGAGTGCCTCGATGCCACCATCCTTTGAAATCTCATCTAATCGCTTAGGCACTACATCTAGCCCTGCGCCCTTGGTCCCTTTAGATTTCCATGACCTGGTGGTTGTAGATTTCAGAGCTCCTTCCATCAGAAGATCTTAAATTTGGAATTAACTTTGGAGTTACAATGACTCCCGCTTTCGATGAGCTCAAAGCTTTTGATACTCAGCCTCCAGCCCTTCGCCGTTGGTCGAAGCCTTTGTGACTAACTGCCACCAGATTTCGAAGCTCCCTCCATCAAAAGATTTTCAAAGAGGAAATAAAATAGAGTTATGATTGCCACCATACTCTGAAATCCATACGTCTAAAGTGACCTCATGCTGATGTCATTGCCTCCACATGGTGCTTCCTGAGTGGTTAGACGTGTCACCCATATTTTTCCCCTTAAGCCACTTAAAATTCCAAAGCTTCTTGCGAGGGGTCCTTGTCCCACCACATCATGCTGACATAATATGCCCTGTCAACTCACCAGAACCAACCAACTGCTGCCATGTGTCTTCTTCGGAGGAGAGAGAAAAGGTGCCTAGGGTATTTGTATTTTCGAAGGTATCCTATGTATTTTCCCTTTCCTCCAAGATCTTGGCGCTTTCGACAGAGGAACTTGTTAAGGGGTTCTGAAACTTCAAATTTCTCATGGCCAATGCTCCAAGCTCCCACCATATTTTGTGCCCCTTGGTCCTTTGAAATGTTTGTGACCAAGTGCTAGCCCATACCAAAAACCCCCTCGCATCAAAAATTTTCAAATTGGGATTTCAATGGAAGTTACAATATTCTCTGCCTCCGATGAGCTCCTAATTGTCAGGTGTTAAAGCTTCTCTTGGCTCAAGGTCCTGTGGATCTCTCACGACTGAATTTCGACCTGTATCGGAATCCCCCCTTCATCAAAGCTTTTTCAAAAGGGGGTTAAAGTTAAGTCCCAAGGCTTTCAATCTTCTGAAAGGACTAGCCTTCGATATGCCTTCCTGTTCTGATATGCTTCTCTTCCCATCTCTCCTATATCAGGTTCAAATATGATCGGCTCCCGAACTTAGGCACTCCTCTTTAAAACTCGACTTCCTCTTTGGCTTTGAAAACTAGGCTTTTGTCTTGTGGCCTCCTCGAACTTTCAGCCTCTGATATTTGTTCTTGTTTTTTACCCTTTTTCACTCATTTGGAATAATTAGGCATAATTTGAACAAGGTGCGGTAGGTGATAACAAGACCCTTAAGAATCTGCCTTATTTCTCATCCTCATTTGGAATCTTTTATTCCCTTATACAATTTTCCCAATCTACCTATAATTCAGCTCCTCAAGGTTATAATGTTCATCAAATAATTACATTAGACAATAGTTAAAATTAAATTTAATAAAAACTTTGTATTTTTAAATACTAGAAATATTATCTCAGAAGTTAATGGACTTAGCTTCATCATAAATTTTGACATCGATAAATGTAGCATACTCAACACCCTTTATCCATAATAATAAGTATGGGGTACCTAAAAAAGCATGGTTATATAATGCTTTGCATTCTAATACTAAGATTTTCATCCATTATCTATCTTTGGACTTGACTTAACTCAATGATCAACAAGGTTATAACGTGTTGATTAGACATGAGAATACATCACCCATCGATCACCCATTAACTATTAATCAAGTTATCATCCACCAAATAAATACATGGTCAAATTCTCATCGATTATAGCAAAAGGTATACCACTCGTTAGCGAACTGTCTACATTATACACAAATTTCTCTTACCATCGACTTACCCTCAACAACATAATACATTATCAGTTTGTCGAAAATGTAGCAAGAAAATATCAGCAAGAAATCTTGGAGGTAGTTAACTGAGGTGACATGGAACTTGTCACTCAGTTAACTCAGTTAATTCAATTTTGGGAAGCTTGAGTTCATTTCAGTATGATTTATTGCTAATTTGTAGCAATCTATTTTAGGTAAATTAAGTTATGGCCAGTTAAACTAGTTCTAACTGTTAGAGGAACTAGTGGATGTCAAGTTTTGGAAGTGGAACATCAATCACACTAAGTGATCAACTAGTTAAATAATAAATCAGTCCAAAATAATTGATGCATGTAGAAAATTTGAGTTAACCAGTTTGGATGGAGATTCCAAGGCAGTGTACTATCATTTGTAGACTATTCCAATGTGTACACGTGGTGCATGCAGCTAGAGGAAGAACCTAGAGGAATTGTGCAATCCAATTGAGGGAATTTCTTAAATAATAAGGGATATCTTCCTCAAGGAAAAGCACAAGGAAGTAGGAGCTTGGAGGGCTTGAAAATTAGCTAAGTGTTGGCCAGAGTCAATCAGTCAGGTAGAGGGATAGACAATACACTTGTAGGTTCTGCTTAGGCTTGAGAACACATATGTATTTCATATTTATTCTTTGATTAATGCAATAAAGATAGGAAGGAGTTTTGAGCAGTTGATTTCCCCTAGAAAAATCTTTGTGCATGTGTGACCATTCTTCTTGCATGTTTATGATTTGTGTTCTTGATCGTGAATTTAATTCAACAAAATAGTAGAGTAGATTTGAGTCTTGCGTTTTAGTAAATTTCATGAGCAATTTTAGATCTACACAATAATTTCTACATGGTATCAGAGTAGGATTCACAGTAGATCAAAAGTTTTGAAGTTTTTATTGTAGGAGGATTAGATTTGTAGGATCAATTCTTCAAAGCTAGAAGGATGGATTTCTATGGACTAAGACTCGAATATGCCCTTAATGGAATCTCAAATTATGTTGTTTGGAAAGACCACATGGAGGCAATGTTGGAAGATAAGGGATTGAAGGAATTTATCAATAATGACATCCTGAAACGAACACTAGTTGATGCTATGGATCTAGCATAATGGAAGAAATGTGTAATAAAGGCAAGGAGAATCATATTGGAGGGTGTATGAGGAAAAATTGTCTCAAATGTCCATGGGAAAGAGACTTTGTATGCAATGTGGAAAGCATTGATAAATTTTCTCCAGAATAATAGTGACCATAGGAAGCTGGCGCTCAAGGATAAACTTTGAAATATCAAGTTGCAGAAGAACGAGAATATTTTGCAATACATGAGCCATTTCACACAATGTCATGATGAACTTGGTCAAGTTGGTGTTATTGTTACAAAATATGATTTGGTAAGCCTAGCCCTTCTATTCCTTCCCAAGAGATGACACAACTACCAAGGTTCGGTGAATGGGAGGGAGAAACTACCAAATTGGGAATGCCTATGGTCTAATTTGGTGTAGGAGGAAATAAGGAAGAATACCATAGGTTTGACTACATCCAAGGGAGAGGATGAAGAAAAGTGTGCCTTGGCTAGAAAGGCAAAGAAGGGAAAAGGGAATAAATCCCAATCCAAACTAGAATCTAGTCAATGGGGCAAGAAGAAAGACTTTTCCAGAATCAAGTGTTTTCATTGTCATGAATTTGGGCACTATGCCACGAAGTGTCCACACAAGAAGATAAGAAAGAAGACCTCAGGAGGAGTAGCAGGTGAATATTTGGCTTCACAGTTCGAGCTTGACTTTACTCTCATTGCATGCATGACCATCACAGTGATGGGGAGTGGGTGGTACTTGGACTCAGGTGCTTCGTTTCATATGATGAGAAACATAAATTTTTTTTTGTGATTTGGAGGAGAAATATCTCCATATGCACATTGAGATGGGAGATGATGGAATGTATAAAACGACCGATATTGGTATAGTCACATTTCAGAGGGAGTTGGGCTCCCCTCTCAGTTTCAAGGATGTGATGTTTGTTCTGGGTCTAAAGAAAAATCTCATCTTTGTTGCAATTTTGGAAGACTGTGGTTATGATGTGATCTTCAGCAAAGGGAAAGCATTCCTAAGACACATAGCCACAGGACAGGTAAAGTGGATCTAGGTTTGTGTGAAGAACCTATACAAGCTAGACATGGATGATTGTGTTACATTGAGCACAAAGGCAGAGAAGGTGTAGAGCCATGATGTCGGATAAATTTGGCATAGAAGACTTGGCCATTTGCATCATGGAGCTTTGAAGATCACACAACACATAACCATAGGCCTCCCCAAAGTATCACTAGAGCAGCAAGATATATGCAAAGGGTGTACCTTGGGGACACAAGCCACTTTTGATGACCAGGATAGCAAAGCACATGCATTCCTTGAAAGGATCCACTCCAATGTCTCTGGACCTTTCTCGACATCCTCCACCACTAGGCACAAATATTTTGTCATTTTTAATGATGACTTCTCACGACAGTACTAGATCTTATTCATGTGGAATAAGGATGAGACATTTGAGAAATTCTCCAAGTTCATAGAATTCAAGGCAATAGTTGAGAAAGAAATGAGAAAGAAGGTGAAGGCTCTCAGGAGAGATAATGGAGGTGAGTACATGTTGAATGAATTTAAAACAAAATGTGCAAAAGAAGGCATTTGATGATAGTTGACATCACCCCACAACCCAAAATAGAATGGGGTGGTTGAGAGGAAGAACTGTAACATTGTGGAAGCAACCAGAGTGATGTTGCATGATCAAGGCCTACCTCTACATTTGTGGGTTGAGGCATGCAACACAATAGTATATTTTCATTACCATAGAACTCATTGGATTATGGGCATGATTACATCAGAGGATTCTTTCTCGAGGAGAAAGACAAATGTGTCTCACTTTTAGATTTTTGGAGCCTCTGTTTACTGCCCTATCTCCAAACAATCAAGGAATAAGCTAGAGACGACAGTAGAATTAGGGGAATTTGTAGGTTACACAGAAGCTCCACAGAACTAAAATGTGTAATTTCCATCCCTTAGTATGACAGTTGTGCAAAGGGATGTAAAACTTGATGAAGACAAAGCCATGCGGTGCTCTCTTGAGAGGGAGCTTCAAATCCCACCAAAAGAGGAACTTTTAGCTCCAAAGGAGGAACCTCAAGAAGTTGTGGAGCAACCAAAAATTGAGGAGTAGAGAGTGGAGACAACCACTCAAGCAGAACCATCCAGAGAAGGCAGGAAAAGGCCTAGGGAAGCTAAGAGACTTGTGCAGGATGTGAGGGAGAATGTGGGTGCTCCTTCAAATCAACACAAGTAGAGAAGGCTACATGGACCTAATGACTAAGCTTGTAGAGACTGAGTCATACTCTTTCGAGGAAGTAGTAGAGAATTGAGAAACCTGTATGGGTTGATGCAATGGTGGAGGAGTACAAATCCATTGTAAACAATAGTGTTTGGGAAGTGGTACCAAGACCAATAGACAAATTAGTTATGGGTTGAGATGGATATTCAAGGTGAAGCATGCAGCAAATAGAAGCATAGAAAAGTAAAAGGTCAAATTTGTGGCCAAAGGGTACTCTCAGGTTGAGGGGATTAACTATGAGGAGACCTTTTATCCTATAGAAAGGTACTCATCCATAAGATCAATCCTTTCTTTGGATGCACATATGGGGTGGAATATCCACCAGATGGATGTGAAAACAACATTCCTCAATAGAGTTATTGAGGAGGAGGTGTATGCCGAGCAACTAGAAGGCTTCGAGACTTTTGATCGAGAGTCTCATGTGAGTAGACTCAAATGAACGTTGTATGGTATAAAGAAAGCACCGCATGCTTAGTACACCAGGATCAATAACTATCTCACCAGTTTGGGCTTCACCAAAAGTGAAGTGGATGGAAACCTCTATCATATTTTGGTAAAAGGTAAATTGTTGATTATTGTCTTATATGTTGATGACTTAATTTTAAATGCTGATGAGAAGTTGATAAAATCTTGTAAAGAGGACCTTAAAAGAGAGTTTGAAATGAAGGACATGGGTCTCATGCACTACTTCCTTGGATTGGAAGTGTGGAAAGGTGATGGGGGACTTTTTTTCTCTCAAGGAAAGTATGCCAATGAGATACTTCAGAGGTTTTTCATGGACAGTTGCAAACCCATGAAGACACCTTTAGCAACCAACTAGAGGAAAGAGGATTCTACTTCAGGTTAGGAAGTGGATGCTATTTTTTTGATATGATATTCACCCTATGAGTGACATCAATTGAATATTTATTGTTTAAAGGTATTACAGACTCATGTGTTGGTGTGTGTTCTGTGTTATTTAAGCAATGGATTGATCAGATTGCCAACACATAGACATTTAAATGGGAAGACAACAGAGAAATACAGTAAGCAAACAAAAAGACACAAGAATTTTAATATGTAGTTCACCCTATTCTCTAGGGCTACGTCTCCGGTCTAGCTTTCAGTGGTGGCCTTGTTTTATTGTGTCTTTAAGTAGAGAATTACAATACAGGGACTCAATATGAGTTCTCCTTAAGCAATTTGCTTGGCATGGTGGTCTTTGGATTTCCCAAGCCACTTGAGTACACAAACTTCTTCTTCCTACCAGCTCTGTGACCTTCTGGTCTACAGTGGAGAGCCCAATATGGTGTTTAGCCCAGATAGTTCCTCTATGGGATGGCTTGAATCCCTCAAGCTCTCTGGTGCTCGATGCTGCCTCTGGTTAGCTCGGCCCTCTGTCCTCTTTCTCATTTTGCTTCACTGTCTTCTTTCTCTGTGTATTCCATCCTCCTCTCCAGATTATAGTCTCCCTGTCTTCTTTCTTTGTCTCTCGGACTATTCTCCGACTCGACTATGTATTTTTTTCATTGTTCATGGCTTTGAAGCCATTTGAACCAATGCTTTTTCGGTTCCTCATCCGCCAGTGTCGATTCACCTTCTGCAGCTACACTTGGAGTTCCCTATTTGGCGTCATCATGAATGCTCAGGGAGTGGCCACATGTCCTCCTCTAAACAATAACAGCTTGCTTCTTCGGTTTGTTTCTTCAATTACGTCATGGATGCGTTCTTCCTCCACTATGGTAGTCAAATGGATTCCAAATCCTTCTAAAACACGGCGTATTCCTTCGTCGATTCCGCTTCCTCCATCGGGCCTGATCTCAATTGTCCAATCTGGGTCCCCAGATCCAACGTCATATGCATGTTCTGCGCGGTTGACTTGCTCGACTGATAATGCATGATCAATGATGGTTTTCTCTCACCTTCGCTTGCCACGCATTGATCGTTGAGTGGGATCACTCCGCTTCCATCCAAAACTGCTTACAATTTGAGGGCGCCCTGATCAATACCGCCGGTTTCCAAAGCGCGGATCCCACCTTTGTCCTTTTAGCGTTGTTCGCCTTTTCACCTGCAGTTCTCTGGTTCCCCATTCATCTGAGTGCTTGGGCTTCCTCCATTTTGGCCTTGTTCGCCCAGCTTGTTTTCCTGATCCAGGGCTCCCAAGGGCTACTTTGACCTCATGCATAGTCTCCATGGGCCTCGGTCAGTGCGCTTTGATCGAGGTCCTCGTCGTTCCACGTTGGCTGCCATTGCCACTGGTTCAGGGGTGTTTTTGATCGTTGTTTCTAAATTCTTTAGAGATTTGTCCCAACCTGATACAGTCATGGTTCTTTGAGAGTCTTTTATGGATCTAATTTGGATCACGACCTTCCCACTGAAAAAGCTTTCGAACCACCAAAAGTTGGTTTTCTTTCAAGCATCGACTAAGTGAGGATACTACTATCTCACTTGTCCAATCTCAATCCACTTTGCAATGCTCGGCTTCGAACCCTTGAGTCCAATTCTGAGGTACTCAACACATCCTCTGCACGTCATCCTCACCTTCCTGTCCAAGACTGTGTCTTCCTGCAATTCATTAAGATATTCAGGTAGCAGGTCATCAATAGAAGGCAATTGACTTTGCTCTTCAAGATCCTCAATTAGTGAAGGTTCAAACAATCTCAAGCAATCTGCATTTAATACTAAGTAGATGTGCATGTAAGCTAGTAGATCAAGGTGAAAAACATTTTCACCAATCTTCTCAAGTATCCCAAAAGGTCCATACCTGATAGGCTTTAGCTTTTTACCTTCACTTTGCATCCTGTCCTTGCTGATATACAGCCAGACCTGGTCTCCAACTTGAAAACTATGCTCCATCCGATGCTTGTCATGCTTACCCTTGTACTTGGCTTGGCTCTTTTCCAGCTATTCTTGTACTACCTGGTGGATCTCTTGGATCTGTTCAATGAACCTAGTTGCCTTATCCACATCACTGTGTTCATCAACTGTGGTATCTTTACCAAAGACAAAATCCAAAGGAGACCTTGGTATGAAACCAAAACAGGTCTCAAAAGGAGATATTTGTATAGAAGAGTCTTTGGCTCTGATGTAAGCATGCTGCACATAACACATATGTTCATCCCAAAGCTTAGGATGTTTGCTGCAATATCCCCTAAGTAACTGGATCATTGTCCTGTTAACTACTTCTATCTAGCCATCTGTTTGTGGATGAAAAGCTGTGCTTTTCTTCCATTGGGTGTCCATTAGTTCCCACAGATTGACCAAAACTTCCCCACAAATTGAGTGTCTCAATCAGATACAATAGAAGTGGGTAATACAAAATGAACCCATACATGTTCAAAGAATAATTTTGCAATTTGTTCAGCTATAATCTGTTTATTCCAAGGTATCAAAATACACATTTTGCTGAACCTATCCATAACCACATATAGATAATCCTGACCTTTCCTAGATTTAGGTAGTCCTCCAACAAAATCCATGGAAACACTTTCCCAAGGGTGAGAAGGAACGGGTAAAGGAGTGTGCAAGCCTAGTTTTCTATTTCTGGGCTTGCTTTTAGCACACATAGTACACCCTCTTACATATCTAGAAACTGTCTCATTCATTTTTTTTCCAATAACAAAATCTTTGCAGCTGTGCAACTGTTTTACTTACCCCAAAGTGACCCAATATCAGAGAAGTGTGTGCCTCTCTAATTATCTTTACTCTCTCGATTTGTGGAATGCAGAGTTTCCCACAATGATATAAGAGTCGGTCCTTCACATGATAGTCCAATTCTTCTACCTTTTTTCCTTAACTCAAAGTTGCATATACATCTTTAAAGGCTATATCTTGAGCATATTGTTCAATGTAACTTTCATGTAGTACAAAATTATGCTTAAGTATAGTAGATGCATTTATAATGGGTCTTGATAACATGTCTGCAACTTTGTTGTGTATGCCCTTTTTATATCTGATGACTAGATGAAATTGTTGTAGAAAACCCATCCATCTGTAATGTGTTGATTGCTGCAACTTAGTTTGGGAGTGTAGATATTGAAGTGGTTGATGATCAGTATGTATCACTGTCTCTTTGCCCATTAAGTAATGTTTCCACTTTTTCACACTCTGAACTAATGCATACAATTCTTTATCATATGTAGGATAATTAACTACTGTAGGATTAAAAGTCTCAGAATGATAACATATGGGTTTACCATGCTATGTCAACACTGCTCCCATGGCATAGTCACTGGCATCTATTTGGATTTCAAATGGTCTTTGTAGATCAGGCAGTGTTAGTACAGGTGTTGTACTAATCTTTTCTTTCAAGGTGTCGAAGGCTTTTTGATTTTTGCCTCCCCACTGAAACACCTTGTTCGATCCTATCAAAGCATATACGGGAGCTGCAATTGAGGAAAAATTAGAAATGAACTTCCTCCAATATTGTGCTGCTCCTAAGAAGCTTCTCACTTCTGTAGCAGACTTGGGTTTAGGCCAGTTTACAATGACTGCCACTTTAGAGGGATCTATTTTCAATTCACCACCCCATACTATATGACCTAGAGATGTTTTGCCAAATTCGCATTTTGAGAGTTTAGCAAAAAGTTTTTCTCTTTCCAAAACATCTAATGTCTGCTTAACATGCTTTAATTGTTCTTCCCATGTTTTACTAAAAATCAGATTGTCATCCAGATACACAATAACAAAATCATCAAGAAAAGGTCTAAGTACTTCATTCATTAATCTCATGAAAGTAGCAAGAGCATTGGTCAAGCCAAAAGGCATAACCGGCCACTCATATAATCCCTGCTTTGTCTTGAAAGTAGTCTTCCATGCATCTTGCTCTGCAACTGTGACCTGATGGTATCCACTATGCAAATCTAGCTTGGTGAAATAAACAACTTCCTTCAATTGATCTAAAAGATCATCTATACGAGTAAGGGGATAATTATTTTTTATTGTTATCTTATTCAGTGCTTGGTAGTCAATGCACATTCTCCACAAGCCATCTTTCTTTCTCACCAAAATGATTGGTGACCCACATGGTGATGTGCTAGGCCTCATGAATCCCTTCTTGAGCAACTCCTGCACCTGCTTCTTGATTTCATTATTCTCTAAAGTAGACAACCTGTACATCCCAATGTTAGGCAATGGAACATCTTGCTGAAAAATAATATCATGTACTATTTCCTTTTTGGGTGGCAAACCTTTAGGTTCCTGAAACAGGACATCATACTCTGAAATAATGTTTTCTATATCAGCGTGCTGCTAAGCATTAAAGCCCTCAAATACATTTGTTTTATCAGGTTTCCTTTCCTTTACAACCATTAGTAAGAATTATTTGCATGAATTTATCATTCTTTTCATTTGCCCAGAATTTATGAGAGTATAATTATTCTTAAGCTTATGAGCTCTTACAAAGTATTAGATTCCATCTTTAACAAGTAGATACTTGTTCTCAGCTCTATATGAAATAGCCTTTCTATCATACAAGTAAGGACTTCCTAAAAAATTTCTACATATATCCAAAGGAATTATTTCTAACTCAACCTCATCAACAAATGTTGGCCCAAAAGAAAACTTGAGTTTGGACTGTCTAGTCACTTGTAGTTGTGCTTTATCATTCAACCATCCTAATGAGTATGGTTTCTTGTGACGTGTAGTTGCTAATCCCAATTTCTTTACAATTGCTTCAGAAATCAAATTTACTTATGAGCCACTATCAAACAAAGTATCAATCTGTTTATGCTCGGAAATAACTCGAATATGAAAAAGCTCATGTCTTTTTCTCTCATGTTCTTCATCAATAATAGTTTGAGTAGAATTACTAGTAGATGCTTCAGAATTCTTACCTTGTATACCTGTGGCTGCAATGATTGTTTCATCTCCCAAGTCTGACCCCAAATCTTTTTGAATAGCTGTAGCAGTCTTCTTCTTCTTTCCCTCAAATTTCTTAGGTCTCAACTCTAGATGCAAAATCCAACAGTGCTCATCATCATGCCACTCCTTTTTACAGCGAGTGCATGAAGCTTTGCTTTTCTGTGCAGTGTTATCCTTCCTTGTTTTCTACTTTTGCTTTCTTTTCTCCTTGCTCTTGCTTGTAGTGGGTTGGGATGGTCCCCCAAATTCTGGATTTCCATTCTTTCCTCTAGTTTCTAGATGAGTATCTTGTACAGATACCTCAACTATACTAGTGGGATTAAACATGAGGTTGGTATGCCTCATGTCGCTGTGTAGACCACCAATGTACTTCAAAAGAGTCTCTGGTGAGTCTAATGAGATACCCAACAACAATGCTCTCTTTTTGAACTCTTGAGTATACCATTACACACTTTTCCCTTTCAACTGCCGAAGAGTTTGCCAACTCATCATGGCTTGTTGCATGTAGGCCAATGGATAGAACTGCTTTTTTATTGCAGCAACAAATTCACTCCAGACAGAGATGGTCTTACCATGTTTTTTCATATCAGCTTGGGTTCTGCATTCCCACCAAACCAAGGCAGTGCCTCTTAGGCATAGGCTTGCCCACTGAATTTTATTCTTGTCTGAGTTGATGTTTTACACTCTGCAATACACATCAATTTGTCTAATCCAATTGTCCAAGTTTTCAGCGTTTAGCTCTCCATCATATATAGGCAAATCAAATTCAACATCTGGCTTAATCAAATATGCTTTCTTATTATGCACAGGGCTATTAGGAGGTGTGAGAAAGATTTCCTCTTTCCCTTTTCCTTTTGAGTAGTCATGGGAATGGGACTCATCTTATTCTTTATCTTGTTTAGAACCTGATGAATCTTCATCCTTATGCTTTCTAAAGTCCCTATACATTTCTTCTCCCATAGACTTTATAACTAGGAAACTCTCCATGAATTGAGGGTCTGGCCCCATAGAACCTTCCTCTGACATTGTCTTTCGAGGATAGACTCTCCCAATTTCAGGATTAGTTTTGACCAACTCTCCTTCTCCTAATTTGAGCTTTGATGTAGTGAGCATTCAACATCTAAACCAACACAAGCTTGGCTAACCTTACAGCCTAGAGCGCTGGTACCACTTGATCTGATATTCACCCTATGAGTGACATCAGTTGAAGATTTATTGTTTAAAGGTATTACAGAATCATGTACTGGTGTGTGTTCTGTGTTATTTAAGCAACGGATCGATCAAATTTCCAACACACAAACATTTAAATGGGAAGACAACAGATAAATACTATAAGCAAACACAAAGACACAATAATTTTAATAAGGAGTTCACCCTATTCTTCAGGGCTACGTCTCCAGTCCAGCTTTCAGTGCTGGCCTTGTTTTATTGTGTCTTTAAGAAAATAATTACAATACAGGGACTCAATATGATTTCTCTTGAAGCAGGTTTGCTTGGCAGGGTGGTCCTTGGATTTCCCAAGCCACTTGAGTACACAAACTTCTTCTTCCTACCAGCTCTGTGACCTTCTGCTCTACAGTGGAGAGCCCAATATGGTGCTCAGCCTGGATAGTTCCTCTATGGGATGGCTTGAATCCCTCAAGCTCTCTGGTGTTCGATGCTGCCTCTGGTAAGCTCGGCCCTTTGTCCACTTTCTTCTTTTGCTTCACTGTCTTCTTTCTCTATGTATTCCATCCTCCTCTAGGGATTCTGGTCTCTCTATCTTCTTTGTTTGTCTCTCAGACTGTTCTCTGACTCGACTGTGTATTTTTTTGCTATTTATGGCTTTGATGGCATTTGAACCAATGCTTGTTCAGTTCCTCATCTGCCTCTGTCGATTCACCTTCTCTAGCTGCGCTTGGAGTTTCCTATTTGGTGTCATCATGAACGCTCAGGAAGTGGCCACATGTCCTCCTCTAAACAGCGCCAGCCTGCTTTGTCGGTTCGTTTCTTTAGTTATGTCATGGATGCGTTCTTCCTCCACCGTGGCGGTCAAATAGATTCCAAATCCTTCTAAAACGCGGTGTATTCCTTTTTTGATTCCGCTTCCTCCATCGGGCTTGATCTCAGCCATCTAATCTGGGTCCCCCAGATCCAACGTCATATGCACATTTGGCACAGTTGACTTGCTCCACTGATAACTCATGATCAATGGTGGTTTTCTCTCACCTCTGCTTGCCACACGTCGATCATTGAGTGGGATCACTCCGCTTCCATCCAAAACCACTTACCGTTTGAGGGTGCCTCGATCAATACCACCGGTTTCCAAAGCGCAGGTCCCGCCTTTGTTATTTTAGAGTTGTTTGCCTTTTAACGTGCAGTTCTTCAGTCCTCCATGCGTCCGAGTACTCGGGCTTCCTCCATTTCGGCCTTGTTCGCCCAGCTAAGCGCTAATCGTGCATCAAAATCCACCTCCTTTTCCCGATCCGGGGCTCCCAGGGCTACTTTGACCTCCTGCGTAGTCTCCATGGGCCTCGGTCAGCGCGCTTTGACCGAGGTCCTCGTCGTTCCATGCTGGCTGCCATTGCTGCTAGTTCAGGGGTGTTTTTGATTGTGGTTTCTGAATTCTTTAGAGATTTGTCCCGACGTGATACAGTCATGGTTCTTTGATAGTCTTTTATGCATCTAATTTGGATCATGTTTACTGGAAGTTTTTGGGTTCACTAATGTATCTTGTGAACACATGACCAACTATGTGCTATGCAATCAACCAGTTGAGCTATGCTATGGTTAGGCCAACCAAATTATTTTGGAGGGAAGTTAAGTATGTTCTACGGTACCTCAGAGTCCCTACCCAGTTTGGACTATGGTATAGATAGACAAAGGGAGTGAAGATGTGTGGCTTCACATATGCAGATTGAGTGGGAAGTCCATGAAACCAAAAGAGTACATCAAGTGGAATTTTCAGTGTTGAGTTCATAGCGGTTTCTTGATACGATAGGAAGCAAATATTTGTGGCACTCAGCTTAGCAGAAACAGAATAGATGGTTACAAGTCAAGCAGCTTGTGAAGTGATCTGGATGAGAAAGATACTCGTTGGATTGTTTGGTCAGATTATGGATCCAAGTATGATCCATTGTGATAATTAGGGTTGCATCAATCTCTCTGAAAATCTCATTTTTCATGATAGATCCCATCATATAGATATTCGGTATCACCA
The DNA here is from genome assembly GCA_000404065.3 of Pinus taeda. NCBI lineage: Eukaryota > Viridiplantae > Streptophyta > Pinopsida > Pinales > Pinaceae > Pinus > Pinus taeda. The sequence goes on along the minus strand of APFE031567865.1, from coordinate 59,745 downwards.
TTTACGGGATTATGTGCAGAGGCATATAATGTTGTTTCAGTACATTATGACATAAGAACAAGGTGATGACATTTTGACAAAGGCCTTGTCAAGAGGGAAGTTCGAGTACCATATGTGCAGGATAAGGGTGGTAGATAATCCCTTTCTTATTAAGAGGGAGTGTTGAAAATGTAGCAAGAAAATATCAGTTTTACTTTGCGTTGGTCAAACTAGAGAAAATTTGAATTTCTATTTCAGTGAAAATCTGGGAGGTAGTTAACTAAGGTGACATGGCACTTGTCACTCAGTTAACTTGGTTAATTTGATATGGGGAAGCTTGAGTTCAATTAAATATGATTGATTTCTAATTTGTAGCAATCTATTTCAGTTAAATTGAGTTATGGTCAGTTAAACTAGTTATAAATGTTAGTGGAACAAGTGGAGGTCAAGTTATGGAAGTGGAACTTCAACCACACTCAAGTGATCAACCAGTTAAATAATCAATCAGCCCAAAATAATTGATGCATGCGAAGAATTTGAGTTACCCAATTGAGATGGAGATTCCAAGGAAGTGTATTGTCAGTTGTAGACTATTCCAATGTGTACATGTGGTTCATGTATTCAAAGGAAGAACCTAAAGGAATTGCACAATCCAATTGAGGGAATTTCCTAAATAACAGGGGTTAATTTCCTCAAGGAACAATGCAAGGAAATAGGAGCTTGGAGGGCTTGAAAATTGGCTAACTGTTGTCCAGAGTCAGTGAGTTAGGAAAAGGGATAGACTATACAATTGCAGGTTGTGCTCAGGCTTGAGAAATCATATGTATTTCATCTCTATTCTTTGATTAATGCAATACAGATAGGAAGTGGTTTTGAGAAATTGCTTTCCCCTAGATAAATAGATGTGCATGTGCAATCATTATTCTTGCATGTTTATGATTTTTTTTCTCGATTGTAAATTGAATTCCATAGAATAGTAGAGTACATTTGAATCTTTTGTTTTAGTAACTTTTATGAGCAGTTTCAGATCTACATAATAATTTCTACACCGTTCACTACATAAATGGATATATTGTAGGTAATCATGCCTTATAAATGACATGAATGTGCAATTCTAACAATGCACAATGTCATGCAAATGACTTATGCACATAAAAATTAAATGCAACATATTCATCATTAACAATAGTAATTAACAATGTAATTACACAAACTAAATATCATATGAGATACAAAAAGACTTACTTTAATAACTATCTATTGATTTGCTACAATGCTTAGATATTCCACCCAGTCATAGACCATAATGTTCCAAATATATTTGTGATGGGTCACCTTTGGGTTGGGGATATAACTCCACATGGGAAAATACTCAACTAGAGGAAATTATAGTAATGCAAACAACACCAAATATGTATTAGGTTGGGTACCAACTCCAAAAACCTCCTTAGCTATAGTCTTGCAACCCCCACCCTGCGCAACCCAACATAATGTACCCCCTTCTCTTCATTTTTATTCCATCGAGTTGTGCCACAAATATCATTAGGATTTTAGCATAGACCAATTAGGAAGTATTAAAGTATTGCAGCTCCAGGAGCTCCACCTTGTTGGAATTTTTGTGTTGGAATTGATGTCAAAAAGGTCATGGTCATGATCATGTGTGATGGATGTTGGTTTGGTGGTCCTATTGGTTGGATTTAATGTATTGACAATGAGATGGTTGTGCTAGAATTGATGTCAAATCTTGAGGTCATGCACTTATGTCAACGTCATGATGATGCAGATTGATGGACCATGGTGTATGTCGGTATGTGTTGGCACTGGTGGAGCTTGATGGTAGAATGTTGGTCATGGAGGAGTTGGAATGTGTTGGAATGTGCCTTGATGGACATGTCAAGATTATTATTGATGTTGATATAGGTAGATGGTGCTACTATAGTTGATCATATAGATCTACGTGCATTAGAGATGGTTGATGGAACACTAGGTGAGTTGTTAACTAGGTCCTCATTAGGTATTCATGTCTATGCCTATGAGGATGACTTGTAGTAGTGATGTGATGGCTTCATGATGATGCTACAAAGGTTGCAAAAATGCTTCAAATGTGTTGCATCTTGTTCAAAGGTCTGATGGAGAGTGGAGGTCTTGTTGGAACTCTTGCCAACCTTATTTCTTGGTCCTTCTAGGTCAACTTGGGAGTGACACTTGGGATGCTTGTTTGATCCATTTAAAAAGGTGTTAGAGGCCATGTCAGAGGTCTGGAGGCATGTACAAATGTAGGGGAAGAGGATGCAATAGATGTCAAAGGTCCTAAGCTAAAGGACTAATGGTTTTCCTCAGTTTTAGCCCCAGTCACATGCACAGAGGCATATGGGAGCGGTTATAGCCCTAGTTGATTTTAGGCAGTGTCAATCATGTGACTAAGGGTTTTCATGATATTTTCTCCACATTCCTTGTGTTTTTCAGAAGGAAATCAACTTGGAAATTCCCAGAGGCTTCGCGAAAAAGTGAAAATGTTGAAAAAGGTTTGAAAAGGTCCTCCCATGATGTGAATGCATTTATTGCACTATTAGTGACCTTAATGGATTAATTTGGTTCAATTTGTGCACCTTCGGATCCTAGCCATGTTGGGTTGTGTTATATTATTTCCATGACTACCCCACGCATGGAGGGGTCATAGGTGGGGCGACGACTTCCCCTATACGTTGCGCGGGGCGCTGCCGGGGGGTGATAGGGGGCGATAATGGAATTTTTTTTTGGACCCTATATTAGGTGGGTGGACCTACCTATCGTTTTTTGCATGGATTTCACACATGGTTTTGGGCATGATTGTTTTCTTTCCATGGTATTTTGTAGATCTAGTTTAGGGAACTACGGTTATGTTCTAATCCAGATTTAATGGATTAGGGTTTATGGAGCTTCAACATGTATATATATGTATCATAACATTGACAAGAATATAATGAAAAATCAATCTGGTAGTCCCGGTTTTGGGATCTAGGGAAAAACCTTTGTGTATATATGTTTTATGTTTTATGCTCTCACCATTGTTTATTTTCTATTTTTAGAATTCCTGTGCATGTAATTTCTGTACAGGGTTAAAATCTACATTTGGTATCATAGTTGTTTTGGCTTCAAGGGGACACCTTTGCTACTAAGGAGTTTTTCCTCGAGCCTGTGGTAGATCCTGTTCAGTGGGAGATCTACGGGATCGATTCTTGTAGTGAAAGAAGATGGAGAGCAGTGGAAAGATAGAGATTGAGAAATTTAATGGTCATAGTTTTGAGTTGTGAAAACTCAAGATGGAGGGCTTGCTGGTGGATAAAGATTAGTGGATCATGGTAGATCCGGGTACTAAAGAAATAACAATGTCAGTTGAAGACTGGGTGAAGTTGGATTAGAAGGCCAAGAGCACAATATGATTGTGTGTCTCAGATTTAGTATAGTTGAATGTATTAGGGGAAGCTTCGGCGAAGGCTTTGTGGACAAGTTAGGGACTTTGTACCAAACTAAGTCTCTAGTGAATAAACTGTTCCTATGGAAAAAACTATAGAACCTGAGGATGAAAGATGGAGACTCGATGATAGAGCATCTGAACGCATTTAATATTGTGGTAAGCCAGTTATTATCTATTGATATTAAAATTTTAGATGAAGATAAGTGCATCAGATTTTTGTGTTCTCTACCAGATTCATGGGATAGTCTGGTTGTTGCAATAGGTAGCAATGCAACTACATTGCAGTTTTATGAAATAGTGTCATCCTTGTTGCCAGAGGAGATGAAACAAAAAAATATAGAGGGTCATAATGGTGATGACTTATATGTATGAGGAAGGTACTAGAATAGAAACAAAAATAAGCCCTTGAGTGGGAGATCTAAATCTCCAGGAAAACCTATAAAAGTGTGCTAGAAATGCAAAAAGGAAGGGCAATTCAAAAGGGACTATTAATCAAAACCTCCTAAGAAAGGAAAGGGATCAGATGATGCTCCTTCTTCAGAAACGAAAACCACCTAGAATGAAGGTTGGGATGTGTACCTAGCTTCTTCTTCAAGTACACATGTAGATCATGAGGCATGGTTGATTGATTCAGGTGCATCCTTTCACTTCACTTCCCATAGAGAGTGGTTCTGTGAGTATGAGAAATATGATGGTGGTGATGTCTTCTTAGGGGATGATAGGAAGGCTAGAATTGTTGGTCGCAGAAAATTCAAGTTGAATTTGTAAGGTGGAAGGATTAAAACACTTCAGGGTGTTTTGCATATTCCTGCATTGGCCAGAAATCAGATTTCTATAAGCAAGCTGGATGATGTAGGTGTAAAAAAAGTGTTCAAGAAAGATACCTACAAGATAGTTCGAGGAGCACTGGTATTGATGTGGGGATTTTGGATTGGAGAACTATGTACAAGCTTCAAGGTCGCATTGTTATTGATGGGTGCAATAGTTCTGTGGTTCTTGAAATTGGAGCAGAAAATCTAGTGGTCTCTGGAGCAAAGACCATGTTATGTCATCAAAGGCTTGGAAATATTGGACAGAAGGGCCTTCAAATACTTCATGGTAATGGTATGATAGAAGCTATGTCTAATTTCTTTGTGGATTTTGATTTCTATGAAAATTGTATATATGGGAAGCAGAATCGGGTGAGTTCCCCCTCTGGTGCTACGAGGGCGAAACGAATATTAGAGCTTGTCCACAGTGATGTGTTTGGACCTGTGTCAGTTCCATCACTGGGTAATTTTGTGTACTGTGTATCATTTATAGATGACTTCTCATGGAATACATGGATATATTTCCTCAGGAAGAAATCTAAAGTCTTTGACAGGTTCAAAGACTTTAAGGCTCTGGTGGAAAACCAGACAGAGAAGAAGATAAAGGTGCTAAGGAAAGATAAGGCGGAGAGTTTTGCAAGAAGGAATTTGAAGAGTTATGTAAGAAGTTTGGTATAGCATGGTAGAAGACTACTCCATACACACCTCAGTGAAATGGATTTGCAAAAAGAATGAACACGATGTTGATGGAAAAGGCAAGAAGCATGCTCAGTGGTGCAATGTTAGGACAAGAATTTTGGGCAGAGGCAGTGGAGACTGCATGTTACCTGGAAACAGATCACCTTCATCAACGTTGGAGGATAAGACTCCACAAGAGGTATGGACTAGTAAGAAACCTTCTATTTCACATATGAGGGTATTTGGATGTGATGCATATGTACATGTTCCAAAGGAGAAAAGAGAAAAGAACAAATTTGAGTAGTAAATTTGGGAAGTGCATCTTTATTGGGTATAAGGATGGTTTAAATGGTTATAAGCTTTGGAACCCAAAAAAAAGGAAGGTTATGTACAATTGAGATGTGGTGTTTAGAGAGGTGAAAGATGTTATTAAACATGAAGTCTTACCAAAGGAACCTGAGAAGATAGAATTTGAGCTAAAGGAGGAAGAATCAGACTCTACAATAGAAGAGGAATCAGAAGATGAAGAACCACAAACTCTGTCTATGAGAAGATCAGTTTGAGAAACAAGGCAACCAGAAAGGTATAGTCCATCTTCTTTCTATTCAAAATTTTCTTTATCTACTACTTATGATGATCCCAGAATTGTGAGGGAAGCAATAGATTCAGAGGATAGAAAACTTTGGAAAGAGGTCATGGTTGATGAAATGGCATCTTTGCACAAAAATGAGGCTTAGGATCTAGTGGAGTTGTCGGCTAGAAGGAAACTCATTGGCAGAAAATGGATGTTTAAGAAGAAGATGAATGCAGAAGGAAAGGTGGAGAAATATAAATCTCGGTTGGTAGGAAAAGGTTATTCCGAGGTGCCAGGAATTGATTTTGATGACATTTTTTCTCCTGTTGCCAAGGTGGCTTCGATTAGATTAATTTTATGTTGGAAATAATACTGAGAGGGGGGTGAATCAGTATTATTAAATCAAACAATTTTCATTTTCATAGAGATATATACACTACTTCAATTATGGGAACCTACGTATATATGCAACTATGTCTAAAGCAACCAGCATATATCAGTAAACTTATGATTCAGTTAATCCATTAAATGTTGATCTTTAATTAGTGCATCAGAAATTCATTAACCACAAGAACAATAAACAGGTGCAGTAAAACAGAACAGATCATCACACACATGAACACAAGAGATAAGGTGGAAACCCAATGTGGGTGAAAACCACCTACTGCAATTTGTCTCTATCTTCTTTTAATAAGAAAATTCTTTTTATAATATTTCTGTACTGGTGCAGTCTTATACTAGTACGCAAGATTCTACCTGCAGAATGCTACAACCTTCTCTCATTCTCTAGCTTCTCCTGGAAGGGAGCTACAACCCCCTTAGCTCTTGTATTAGCTGATGTACTAGTATGTAGGTGCTGACCTACAGAAGGCTACAAACTTCTCTTTTCTTCCAGGGACCACATTTCATAAATTTTCAAACTAGATCCATAAATAACATCAATCAAACATTAAATGTATCTGCATCAACCAATCCCCTTTGCACCAACCAAAACTGAATCAATCAATCACTTATCTGAATGTTGTAGCCAGAATACAGTAACAGTACCCAGACACCAATCTTGATCCCAAAATACTGCAACAATAAATAGAAGTAGCTAAAACATATTTTATGAGATGTATGCTACTTCAACATGAAGAACCTGCATCCATACACTTTTGTATTAAGGAAAACCAGTGTATACGCTATTTTGAATTACTGAACCAATGTGTATAGGTGCCTTTGCTATGTCAAACCTGCGTACAGATCTATAAAAGACAATTTTCCCTTTCTAATTATTCAGACATCAGTTATACCCAGATTATCAGATTTATAGATCAAGTCATGTGCCAAATATAACAAATCAAAATCACAGAAGATACTACTATTCAAGCCTTAAGATCTTGACCCATCAATGGAACTTATCCTTCTTCTAGTGCTCAAGTTCCTCCTTGATTCAGATCCAGCTATGCACCATAACCCAATGACCAGTATTCTAGATCTTGCTCTTCATAAGACTTGAGTGAATGCCTTTGCCTAATGATCTCATTCCCCTTTTATAGTCTTAGGCCTCACTTAATACCATGGTCTACAACCACTTAAAACCAATACTTGGGACCCTATACCTGGGTTCAACACTTCGGATGGAATACCATGGTCCAAAAACCATAGGTCCAAATACCAAGGACTAGATACCATGGACTAAAAACAAGTTTTCCCACATGTACGTGCTTTTCCTTGCATGAAAGTGCGTGCATATGCATATGCGCCTTTTGATCGATGATCTGGCGTGTATACACGCCTTGGTTAAGTGGAACCTGCGTATATCTCTTTTTCCTTTATTCTGAGAGCCTGAACTGTGATCTATCATCTAAGTGAGTTTCCATCAAGGACAACACCTGTGTCATAGTGCCAAACTTGTGTCATAATGCCAACATTTTATCTATTGTTGCTGCTTTTGATTTTGAGGTAGAACAGATGTATGTGAACACAACATTTCTTCACAAGGATCTGGAAGAAGAGATCTACATGAAGCACCCTAAAGGATTTGCCGTGAACGATAAGAGATAACTAGTATGTAAGTTAAAACAATCTTTGTATGGGTTAAAATAGTCACCAAGGATGTGGTATCAGAAATTTGATACCTTTAGACTAGGACTTGGCTTCACCAGAAGCAAAGCAGATCACTATGTGTATTTTAAATTAATTGGTGACCATGTTATTTATCTGGGCTTGTATGTGGATGATATGTTGTTGGTTGGAAATGATAAAGAAATTATTCAGGATTTGAAGGCTCAATTATCCTCCAAATTCGACATGAAAGATATTAGTGTTGCAAACTATATTTTGGGCATGAAAATTAAATGAGATCGGGCAAAGAGGAAGGTGTGGTTAAACTAGAGGAAGTATGTCGAGACAATATTGCAGAGGTTTAATATGTAGGATAGTAAATTAGAGAAGGTTCCTATTCCTGTAGATGTAAAGTTATCTGTTGAACAATGTCCCAAGACACAAGAAGAGGAAGAGGACATGTCACGTGTTCCATATGCAAGTGCAGTCAATAGCCTGATGTATGCAATAGTCTGTACTAGACCAAACATTGCACATGCAGTGGGAGTATTCAGTAGGTTTATGTCAAAACTAGGGAAGGAGCATTGGACAACACTGAAGCAGGTTTTCAGGTACTTACGTGGCACTAGTGATTATGGTTTGTGCTACCCAGGAAGACCAGGATTGGACAAATTTTTGGAAATTCACGGCTTTGTTGATGCGGATTCGGTTGGAGATCCGGATCAAAGAAGATCTACAAGTGGGTATGTGTTTAACCTATTTGGAGGTGCAGTTAGTTGGATGAGCAAGAGATAGTCTGTAGTGGCACTTTCCACTACAAAGGAAGAATACATGACAACCACTCATGCAAGCAAGGAAGTAGTTTGGTTGCAAAGATTGTGTTCAAGTATGGGGTTAGGACAACAAGATATAAGGATAAAATGTGACAGCCAAAGTGCAATTTTATTGGCAAAGAACCCTACTTATCATTCAAATACAAAGCACATTGATGTTTAGTATCACTTTGTGAGGGATATGGTTGAGGAAAAAAAAGGTGTTGCTGGTAAAGGTGGATACTTTGAAGAATACTGCAGATGCATTGACAAAGTATGTGTGCACTGAGAAGTTCTCTTGGTGTATAGAACTAATGGGTGTTGCAGGGATGGATCAATGACTAAGCTCTCCTGTGGCCCCCTGTGGAAAGAAAACAACAAGTGGGATAATGTTGGGTTGTGTTATATTCTTTCCACGACTACACCACGCATGGGGGGGCGGGTAGCTCCCCTTGTATGATGTGTCGGGGGGTCACAGTGGGGGCGGCTGCCCCCCTTGCTGGGGGGTGGTAGCCCCTACACCGGGTCCGGGGTAGTGCCCCAGGAAATCATTTTTTTGGACCCTATATTAGGTGGGCGGACCTACCTATGGTTTTGTGCATGGATTTTGCACAATGTTTTTGGCATGATCATTTTCTTTCCATGATATTTTGTAGATCTGGTGAAGGGAACTACGGCTATGTTATAATCCAAGGTTAATGGATTGGATTATGTATATATATATATATATATATATCATAACATTGAAAGGAATATAATGAAAAATCAACTCGTAGGCCCGGTTTTGGGATCCAGGTGAAAATCTCTGTGTATATCTATTTTATGTTTTATTCTCTCACCATTGTTTATTTTCTGTTTTTAGAATTCGTATGCAAGTAATTTCTGTACAGGGTTAAAACCTACAACCCCAAGCTCAAATTCACCTACATGTTTTATATACTTGATCTTGGAGCTATGTGATGGTTAATTGTGAGTTGATTGAGTTGAGGATGTATGTATGAGAGTGAGAAGGTATTAGAGAAGGATTTGATTGTTTAGACATACTACAGAGCTTAGATTGCTTTAGTCCATGAGTGTTAATCCCTAAATAATGTCCATATCTGAAGCATGTTGAAAAATAGATCAAATTTGATGTTGCTGGAGTAGAGATCATTAGGAGAGTTTGGTATGTTGCTGGAGTATATGTTGATGATCTTCTCACACTTGTTTTGTAGAAGTTGTTGATGCATGTAGCATATATCCATGTGTCTTATGATGCTATTTGTATTATGAAGCATCTTATTGTTGTGAGGATATGATTGTATTCAGTTTTTTTGTGGCCATGATTTTACTTGTTTATCTTTTATTTGATGATGAGATCTTGCTACTAAGAGCATGTATGTCGAGCTGATTTTTGGTTGAGCATAGTGTCTTGGGATCCAGTTTGAAAATACATGAAAGGAGGTCTGTGTAGTGGTAGAGGAGCAGTGACTTCATGAGAGAGGAGTAGTGATGGTGAAGCTTCAGCGAAAGGAACAAGTTTCTCAATCTAGTGGTGGTTGGAGAGTCCAATGGTAGTTAGGCAAGGATCGGCTTATCACGTTGGCCTTCAGCGGATGGTAATATGTAGAGATCCATAGAGAACAGAGTCTTCCGAGCTGATCAATAGTATCGAGTCTCCCAGCCGATGGGTGTTGGAAATTTGTATATGAGGTTGAGTCTCCATGCTGATGGTAGTCAGTCAACTATGTAAAAGATCAATTTCTTGACATAATAGAAATTCAGAGCAGAGCAGTAGTAATAAGGGTGGTTTTTCTCCCGGAAGGGTTTCCACCATAAATCTTGTGTCTCATGTGTGATTGATGTGATGTGCATGTTATCGTTTTGAAGTTGCTTATGGTTTTTATTTATGCTTATGTGATGCACATGCTTAATGAATTGTTGCTAACATATGTATGATTCATTAAGTACAGTAATAAAAAGAAAAAAATGATAAGAAGATCACACTACTGATTCACCCCCACCCTCTCAGTAGTGCTCAAAGGTTTCCAACACACATTGCCTTAAGAGTCTTATAGGAACCCCTCAAGTCACACACTAAAAAATTCTACCCAAAATTCCCCTACAATGTCCAAGCTTGCTCAAGAGGAGCAAGGGGGATTCGCCATATGATTCAACAAGGAATGCACACAATTTTACTAGGTCATTGGACTTAGTAGCTTTCTAAGCTCTCTTACCCTCAAGTCTGTAGCAAAAACTAACAACATTGTACTAGCAATGGATCAACAATGGACCAAGTATGAACCAACAAGGTATTGATAGTCGAATGAGCATTAAATGGTGAATAAAATTATAGGAACCTTAAGTTATGTGTGCATATGATTAAACTGCCAAGTGTTGTAGGATGAACTCGCCCCACCACTTGGGAACTCATTTAATCGACCTTGTCCCTTTTCACCTTTTAGAGTTAGTTTATAACATCAACTGATGACTTGGGCTTAGACCACGTTTTAGGACTTCGGTTATATTCATAAAATGACTTTATGATTATTATATTATTTTCATGGCTTAGGGACCATGTCATAGTTTGACCTCCTCACCTTTCTGTTAGGTCCCTATAATACTAGTCATTACCCCATTACTATTGTAGTTGTACCCCTTATTAATATTGTTGTGCCCCTATTGTCCCCATATTGTTATTACTGTGGCCCATAGAATCCCTCTATTGTTGTTTTTGTGCCTTTATATTATTATTGTTAGGTCGGTTGCGTTATATTGTGACTCCTTAGACTCCTATATATAGAAAGGAGGTTTTGTAATTTGAATCATCAAAGAATCATTCATTTGTGTAATTGTATGAGGTTGCCCCCTCTCCAGAGGCTGATTCTAAGGCGTTGACTATCTTTCTATTTTTTTTGTGAGCTAGTTTCATAACATTTGGTATCAAAGCTTTGATCTAGGATTTCGCTGCCCAAATAGCATCGTGGAATTTTCACTATAATTTTTTTTTTTTTTTTTTTTTTTTTTTTTTTTTTTTTGGGTATGTTTTAGAAGCGAAAAAAAACCCATTTGAGACAAAATCGCACTGAACCTTGGAACCAAATTTCAGAGCTTTTCGCGCTATATTTGCAGAGATATGATCTGAGGAAGTTGGTCTTTTTGCAGACTCTTGAATTACGTTCCAAACAGGTGACCTGGGGAAAATCGTCATAACCTTCTCTCTGAGCATCGGATTGAAATTTCGTAAGAAGGTATATAAAGAGGACGGACTGTAGTTTCTTATCTATAGTTTTCAGAGCCAAAGGTCGAAATAGTGACACGTGGCACGTCGTACAATTTTTCTCTACTGAACTAGTCTATAATCAAGTCACTGTGGGAGATTTGGCATAACTCTTCCTTGGAGAATCCAATTGGGATCAGAATGGTGGCGTTGGAAAGAGGACACAAAGAGCTACTACAGATCACAATTTCAAAATTGGATGATCCGAAATTACAGAGATACATCAAAGGCAATATCGAGCTCCTACAAAGTGAAAAAAGGTGTGTAGAATTTTTTAAATTTTTGCTTAAGCTTGGTTTGCAAAATTATTTTGAAGGAATTCAAAGGGCATAGTAGAGAATTATTATCGGTAACTGATGCCCCGAGGAAAGAAAATGAAAACACCTAGTAAGCAACCTGAAAGCTCTAGCATGACTCATGAAGAAG
>APFE031567865.1:26996-46700 GCA_000404065.3 Pinus taeda | reverse complement strand
TCATATCAAGCCTTGAAAATAAGAGAAAGACCTTAAAAATCTCTAAAACTCTGGTTTCGCACTTTCTTTTAGCATTACTTGTGGTACCGAACCTATTGGTCATGTCCCCTACACACCTTACCGCTCTGTATCTATGTTATAGGTGCGAACCCCTGTAAAAGTTAAAAAGGCGCAAGTACATTCTTAAAAACTCACTTTGAGTCATTTCTGGAAGCTTCTAGAGAGCATCTTGAGGTGGCAAGTTCGCTTCTTGAGGGTTCATGCATCCCATACCTTAAGGAGCTAACCCCTTGATGTGAGGAGCTTATCCCTTTGAAGGACAACTCTATCCCTTCAATGGTGGACCTGTAACCTCCTTCCTTTGCACTATAAAATGAAGCATTGGGCTGGTTACTAGGGAGGTTGAATGTTGAACATTTTTAGGGTAAATGCTGCTGGAACTTAGTCTTCCTTATTGAGCTTTTGAGAGAAGAGATTACATACCTTTTGATTTCATTTGGAAGAGAGTGAGGCTTGTCAAAGTAGAGGAGATTCCTGTCTAGACCCTGGGAAGAGCTTGTACAACATCAAGGCACCAAGGTTGTAAAGTTCTTTTATTTCAAAGTTAATACAATCAAGTTTATTTTTCTCAATAAGCTGTGTTTTATGGTTTATTTCATGGATTCCTTGATCACCATTATGAACACGATTTGTTATATTAGCTATGCAGGTGTTATTTGATGTGTGCTTGTTTGTGTTTGCAAGTTATTAAAAGGAAACTCTTTTGAAGCTGTTGGAGCATGGCTGCCACAAACTAGCGTTGGACTTAAGGTAGGGTCTAAAACACCTCTTTAGCTTTTATTAATGAATCACAATATGTTTAGAGAAAGGTAGATTTGTTTGTCCTGCTTGTTGCTAGATATCTATTGATACTAGGGAGATCGGTCTTGTCCGCAAGAACAATTTATCCGGCCAACAAATTGGCGACTCCACTGGGGACGGGATTTGATTATTTAAATTTTCCTTTGTCTTTGGAGAAACATGATTTTTCCTTTTGGTTTTTGCTTGATGTGTGTGGGATTGGGTAGTTTGTAGGTCTTAGATTTCTTTTTTGTTTTCTAGAACTTTTTACGAGGACCGCACGTTCTATTTGTATTACAACCGCACTGTTACTTTACTGCACAGAGCGGTATCGCACCTGGTTCTACAGGAAGCCTGCGGACTTGTTGTGCTGTACAACAACACCCCATTTCATAAAATTTTTCTTTTTAACTATAATATGAAATGGGTCCCTTTTATAGATGTGTGAATAAAATTGGTATCAACTCATCCTTCATCAAAAGGTCCAAAAGAAATACATTATAGACCTTTTGAACAAATATAAATTGATCTTATAAAATAAATATATAATTCTTTATTATTGCGATAAAGCAATCGCAAGATCGCATATCGCAACAACAAGGGATGCATAACCCAAAGACCCATTGGTTTACCCCGATCCAAAAACTGAAATAACTATCGGATATCGGGAAAGGCAAGCAAGTGTAACAAAAGGCCCTCCCACTTTTCTCTGATGCGATATCGCTATCGGCAATCGGGGAATGTAGCGCACACACGTTAAAGACACCTTTTCAAAACTCCCGATGCGATAAGGTGTATCGCTATCAGAGATTGGGGATTTTGCAATGACACAAATATTATTACCCAAGCATTTCTCCGATTCCAATTGCGATAAAGCTAGGCGCGAATTTCAAAATAGATTGAAAGGGCTTGCATATATTATTTTAGATTATTATTAAAAGTCTTCCCGTTCCCGATAGCGATTCACTTGTGATTATCTGCCAAAAAATCAAGCCACGCATGAATGAATCATTCAGCAAATAAACGATATGATGGGTATTTAAAATGATTGACAGGTTAAAATGGCCAATAATGGAGCAGTTATGCCGAGATCTCCCCTGAGATTGTATCTGCGGTAGTATTATTTTAATCCTTCATTTTCCGTTAATTGATATAACTCTTTCATATTGGCTCGCACCACCTATTCTCTATATTACGTTCATTTTATTCCCTGCGCAGAGCTCCACCGAAGCAACAAATTCAAGTCAAATGGGGAAGAAATCCAAGAGATTTGCAGCAGCATCAGCTCCCGCAGTAACAGGGAAATCTACCGCTGATCTAGGACCAAGCAAGAAAGGATTGATTTCAGACACTACCTGTCTTGGCCTCGGCAACACAGGCTGGAAAATCATTTATAATCTAATTGAAGTTGAAGAGCCTGAAACGGTATTGGTGCAAGCTACTGCAGATTCAACTAGAAAGTTAGAGGCTTCCCTAAAGGATTTAGCTGACTCCTATCTACACCGAATAGCAGCTAGAGAGAAAATTATTCCGTATACAGATGTAGTGCAATGGGCAGTAGAGGAAATCCCTGTTATGAATAGAACATTCTGCACAGTCGATGGAAGAGTCTTCGGCTCGTTCCAACCTGATGATTTGAGAAAAATGTATCACTTGCCTGAACCGCAAAAGAAATACAATAAAGCATTTCTGGAGAAGTTCACAAGTGAGAATGAAACTAAATCAGCCCCTATTCGGGAATGGAGATAGAACCCCGCAAGGCACAAACATGAATCTTCGGGTAAGTACTCTATCGATTCATTATGTTCTCCTTACTGTTACGCCGGGGAGATGATGTGTAGGATTTGGGGATTACATGATTCTGCAAAATTCACGATTGAAATGGTTCCTCTAATGGAAGCGGCAGTTAATAGTGAGATAATGGATTGGGGAAATATATTATCAGATAAGTTAGCCACTGCTATTCTTGAGTTTAGAAATAAAACTCGCGTTACTGATAGGTCTATACCTCCGTTTTATTTTAGTTCTTATATTTTAGATATTCTTTGTTTCAACTCTGAATTTCCTGTGCTAGGGTGGAGATGGACTCCACAAGACCCCATGCCGATTCACATTTATCACCAGAAGTTGTGGAAAGCACACTATAAGGACCACTTGTATCAAATTTGTAATGGTTTTATGTTGCCCATTTACCGTGCCATTTTTGACAAGCCTGCCCCGAAGATTTCTTCACAAGCAGAGATTGACCTAACTGTTCTAGGAAACTGGTTCGGGGAGGATAAATTCACATACATAAGGTTTTT
This sequence comes from Pinus taeda, assembly GCA_000404065.3. Taxonomy (NCBI): domain Eukaryota; kingdom Viridiplantae; phylum Streptophyta; class Pinopsida; order Pinales; family Pinaceae; genus Pinus; species Pinus taeda. The sequence goes on along the minus strand of APFE031567865.1, from coordinate 43,557 downwards.
TGGTAGCCTTGTCAGGCCTCATGTCCTTCCTCTGTACATACCCGACAAGTTGTTGGCCCGAGAATTAGTCTATCAAATTACGTCTGCAGGAGCAACCAAGACTCTGAGGACTTCAAAAAAGCAGGTTTGGCCTCCTTTTCCTCTAAGATGTGATGTTTATACTTTGCATGACTATAAGCATGTGGAGAAGGAAGCAGAGAAGATAAACATGCTAAACCTTGCCACTATTCCTAATAGGCGATTTGACCCAAGGAAAGTCGTCTACAGTGTGCTTTAACAGGCCAAACTCACAAAGTTTGATCATAAGGAAGACGATTTTAATGATTTATTTTCTTCGGCAGAGTCATTATTCTAGGTCCAGGCCCTGGCTAAAATGAGATATAACGACGAAGGGTTAGTAGAATTCAATAAACTCAGAGAATAGAGGTTGCAAAATCTGCCTCTGGATTTATTAGCTACTGCTCCGACGACTCAACCAACCGAGCCTAAACAACAACTCATCGACAAATCTCCTGCTGCATTAAAGATTCTCGAGACAGATAAAGAGAAAGAGCAGGAGGAAGTACAGAAGAAAGAGCAGGAGAAAATACACGAGGAAGAGCAGAAAAAGGAGCAAGGGCAACGAAAATGTCAATGTGGATACCCAGATTGATCCAAAACTACTCCAAGAATGGCAGCAATTTGACTCCATCATAAGCAATCTGGAAGGTCCAAAAGGTGGATACATCCAAAGCAACAGATACACAGGATACAGCATCAACAAAGGCTCCAAGTGAAGGAACCAGTGGCCTACCCCCTAGTATAGACTTAGAAATAATTCCAAAGGATCCCTCGGATCAAATCATTTTGCAGGTCTAGGACATACTTCATTAGATGTCTTTTACAGTCCAAAACATAGGGCTGTAGTGAAACGACAGCGGAAAAGGAGAAGACTTGATCAACCTTCCCTATTTCCAGAACAAACAGAGACAGCCAATGTAGTTTGGAAAGAAGAGTTTGATCGTTCCGATGACCTAACGAAGCTTTCCCAGTATGTCGGAGCTTATTTGGCAGCCACCATGGACAAGGCATCGGAAGTGAGTAATCTACTAAAAGAAAAAGACTAGGCAATTATTTTGTTGCAAACACAGCTGTCTGAAGCACAACAGAAAGTTGAACAGTTGGAACAATAATTATCAACACAGCAACAATTAAATAATCAATTGAATAAGCAGTTGCTTGAAGAAAAACAGAGAATAGACTCAAGCGCAATTCAAAAGTAGAAAGAATTATCAGAAGCATTAGCAAAGTTAAAGACGATGAATGAACTATTGGCAAAAACGAAAGATGAGCAAATTGCTTAGTTATCACTTCAAATAGAAAAGTTCAAGAGTCTTCCACAACCTGTCGATTTCATAATAGAAGCGCTACAGATTAATAAGGCATTGGTGACATAGATAAGACTATTATGTCATAATATTTCTCAGGTTGAGTCCCTTTGTGATATAATGGCATCAATAATCAATAAATCAGTTGATGCTAGACAGGATTTAGAGCACGCTGACGAGACCCTCACAAATTTTCTTGCTTGGCAAGACACCAGTGAGGGACAGGCAGCAAATCTACCCAAAATCCTAGAATCACACAAGGAAATCCTATTCTTAGAATGGCAGTCTCAGTTGATGAAGGCAAAGAGAGAAGTTTCTAGATGTAGAATATCTACAAGTAACTTAATTGAGTTAATACATGACACTCTCTATCTGTCTAATATGATTTCACAATGTACCCCAAGTAAATTGCTATCAGCTAAGACATTGGAGCAAGCATGCAATCAGCAGTTGGAGAAGAATGGAAGGTTAATCGTAGGTATTCAAAGTTTAACTTTGGACACCTATTGGTTGTTCTTAGTAAAAACATACAACCAGAGAGCTTCCCTCAAGTGTCTAACCGATGCGATCGGTTGTATCATTCCCGAGATACATGATGCCACATACTTGGCTCAGCTCCATTCTCGTCTCAGCCGCCCTCCAGAATTGGAACCGATGCTTGTAATCTACCAACTCAGATCAAAGGGAGAACAGCTGAAGCGATGAATCATGCTGCCGATTACCAACAAACCTGCTGTGGAGAAGATATTCAAGATCCAGTTATACCAATTAAATAGCATTTTATTTTTGTAGTTAGTCAGTTTAATTAGTATTTATAGACCCTTTCATGCATTTAGAAAGGGTCCTCAGTTTTTGTATAAGACTAAAACCTGGAAGTTGCACTATTGTATTTCCGGTATATTTTTTATAAAGACTAGGCCATTATTCCAAATTTTAACGAAGAAGCTTTTATGTGGATGTGCACTATTGCCTTGATATGAAAGTATCTCTGAGTTGAAAAAAGGAATTTGAATTGCGATTGATATCGAGAATGATTTACAGCACATATGGTACTACTATCTATGATCTAACTTCATTCTTTTATGTGAATCAGTATTTGATTACTCTTGCTATCTTTGAATATATGTATGTGTTTCCAACAACATTCCTTCTATTTTTCACTATTGCATGTTTAAGGGATGTTATTTTTTTTAGTCATATATGTATCAGTGATATATAAAGGATAAGTGTAACAATGTTTTATTGATTAATCTGTTCAACTATTTGAACAAAGCAATTATTATATGAATGAATGTCTTTGTTTATCAAATAGAGTCATCTATATGCTTATTTGTGAATGGAGATTATCAAACGTTGCACTTAGAAATAGAAATTTCCCGGGATAAAATAGTTATTCATATTTTTACTTTTAGATTAAATCATTCATCCATTACCATTTTATTAGAAAACCACTCACTCATCCATCCCCTTTTTATTCATCATTGGGAAACTTGTCCCATTATTTCTAGCAGAGCCACCACATCAAACGGAAAAGGAGCTGCATCAAGGTCCGGACCGGGTGGTTTTCCCCGATGTTGTTGCAGCGATTTTCGAGGCATCAACAGGACCCTGTCAAAATTTTTGAAAAACCTAAAATCTTTTCGTCTAGTTAAGTTTAGGTTATTTTTATTGCTTTTAGTCTCTGCCCAAATCTGCATATATCCTGTTAAAAGTCTCTTGTGAGTAAGTTCCATTGGTGTTGTGTTTTAAATGAATTTCTAGAAGTTTTGCATGCTTGGATTGGTTTTCACTCGACCTTTGTAGTGACTTCAAGATTAGAAGCCTAAGAAACCTTAGATCACCCTGGTATCTTTTGTCTTCTTGATGAGTCTGGCTGGTTTGTGAAATCTTCCTTTGGTGAGAAATAGATTTCGTTTCTCTTTGCAAATCTTTGAACGAACTTGGTCATAAGTTGTGAATTTCATTTTTATAAAGAAAACATAGCTGGGTGTTTTTTGATTGATTTGTTTTTCTGAACAAATTAATCCTTAGTTTACTGAATAACTATGTAAAACATCCTCAAAAACATTTGATGCTTTTATTTCAATTAGTTTTTAGAAGTTAGATCTCAAGATTAGATTTTTCTGTAGTTTTGAGTGTGTTTTCTAGAAATTTTAGTTTCTCTTTTGAAAAATTTGTTTTCTGAAGTTTTGAGTGTTGAAAAGAAAAGGGATTTATTTTGTGAGCATAATTAGTGGCTTCATTTTGGGTTTGTGGAAAAAGACAAAAAGTTTTTCTTTTCAGTTGTATGTTGAAGGAAAGATTTGTTTTTCAAGCAATTGCATTCTCAACTCTTCCTTTAGCTAGAGATTCATTGAAAGGAAAAGAATTGTTTATCATCTTAGGTGAATTTTTTAGTGTTTTTTGGAGTCGAGTCTTCACACCACAAAGTTTCATGTCCATACCTTTTGACTTAAGAAACAACCAATAAAAGTAACTCTTAATTAAAATTCATCTAGCAATCTTTTTATTTCTAGGGCTCTTATCACCAACATAGCTTAGGCTAGTCTCTTGGAGTAGGGAGTAATTAACTCTCCAAGATAGTTAAAACAAACAAGTAGCTATATCTTGCGGTAGGAAATAAATCCAATTATAATTGATATAATCTGGGAAGCTCCTCTTAAAGGAGTCAATCACGAGATCATGTCCAAACCTTTGAGACAATCAAGTCTGTCTCATTGGGAAAGATAGAAGATTTGCGTGTATTAAAAACGGTAAACCTCGGATTAACCATTGTCGAGGAGCCTGGGGTCACTTGTTGGTAAATCTCAAATTAATCATGTCTAGAAGCCTTCAAGGGGATTGAGCTTTGCTACTCTGCCCTTGCGCGTAAATCGGATTGTAGACTATTCCCCCAGTTGTATTTGTTATTTTTGGTAACCATAGTGACCATAACCTTAAGATTCTTTCCTAAGGTGATGGTGAAGGACGGGTCTCACTGTACCTGGAGCAGATGTCGACTAGACTCACTTGGACTCTCTGGGGGGTTATCTTCACTCGAGATGGTTTTGTGAAGAAACTTGTGCCAGTCTGTTTCATGAAGCAAGTTGTCGGGGTAATTGTTCCAACCGCCATTTCTGTATTGAATTCTGCGACTCTGGATTTCATCACCAACTAGTGTTTTCGGTATGGAAAGTTACTGTTTGTGTGTGGTTTTAACTCTTAGATTGTTAGGCGTGTGATTCAATTATTTGATTCTTTAGAGACTTTAGGTGGTTTTATTGAGATTTTATTTGTTTGCGTGTGAAGTAATTAATTATTTAATAGTGGCTGAATTATCAGGACAATCCCGTAGACTTTGGGGACAACCTCCCGAATATACACCAAGTCAGCTTGAAGGGCTAAGAGCTCTTGTCACACCTAGTGAAAGTAGAGTTGGGTCACTAGAGGCCGGAGAATCATCTTTAATTATTCACCCTGATTACCAAGTTCCAGCAACATAGTATATTTCTGAACCAATTTCATTTTCCAAAGTTACTGGTAGCATTTCACCTACTAGTGAATTAATTGAGGAACCTGAAATTTTTGAACGTGAAACTAAACCTGCTACTACTCCATCCTCAGGATTTGCTTCTCCAGTTTCTAGTGGTCCTAGTTGACCCAAGGTAGGAAGTTTCATTACCCAAAATTTTCCTTCTGGACTCATTTCTATTGAAGAACTTCTTAGTCCAAACGAAGATATATCTCTCCTTGAAAATCAACCAACTTTAGAACTTAGGGAGCGTGAATCAATATTTTACAGTGCTTTTCGAACTGATGCTTGGTACGTATCATTCACGAACTTTTTAGAAAATCCAAGTCTTGCTTCTTCACCACCTCATATTCCTTTTCATCCTATGCCTAGAGGTTATTATCCTCCTTTGAATATGTCAAAACGGTCATCCACGTTTTCCCAAACTCTGGAAACATTTTTATATGGCGATCCTTCTGTTCCTTCTGGGTATCAGTCACTTTTTGGTACTTTTTCAGGAGCGTCTCCTCAACCCATCGAACATGGGGTATCAACTGGTAATAATAGAACTCCGTCGTTGAGCGTAGAAGAAATTCTTATGATGTTTTGCGCTATTCCAAATCCGCATCTTCAAGGTAGTCAGTTACCACCTGAAGGGCAACTTCAAGGTAGTCAGTTACCGCCTGGAGGGCAACCTCAAGGTAGTTAGTTACCGCCTGGGGGGCAACCCCAAGGTGCTCAATTACCACCTAGGGAACAATCTCAAGGTAGCCAAATATCGCCTGGGGGGCAACCTCAAGGACAGTACATACCTTCGGGACAGTACATACCTCAAGGCCAACCCTAGACTCAGTATATACCTCAAGGTCAACCCCAGTATCAATATATACCTCAAGTTCAACCCCAGTTTGAGTACGTGCCTCAAGGTTATCAACCTCAAGGTCAGTACCCATCTCAAGGTTTCCAACCACCTTCTGGTCAACCATTTGTACAAGGAGCTGGAAATGTACCTTTCAATTATCAGTCCTACACTCAACCTGGTTATGGTCCTCCATATGCTCAACCTGTTATGCGTCCTTACCCCAGAATGAATATGGTGTGGGATCCATCTCAAACTCAACAAATTTTGCAACCCAATGTGAAGTTTTCATCTCAACCTGGACAACCTTTGGTTTCTGGTCCAACCAAGCAACCCGTCTAGCCTACCATTCAAACTTCTGCACCTGGTGTAGTTCATCAGTCTGGGCCTAGTTCGCCTCAAACTCCACCTCAAACGACTGCTGCAACTACTGCAGCTTCTGTTCAATCTACCCCACCTACTTCTGGAGTATCGATAGCTCCGGTCTCTATTGTTCCTGTATCAACTCCTCAGACCTCTTTACCCCAGTCTAGACCTACGATTCAGACTTCAGTTCAGATGCCTGTAGGACAACCTGGTCCAAGTACAGTTGTCACAAGTCAACCACAATTCACTTATCAACTATACCAGGAACAGTATCAATATGGTCCTACTGTGCAAAACCCAATTTATCAGTATCAACCGTACCCTGGGTATGCATATCAACAACCTCAACCTCAACAACCCCAGTTTGGTCCGGTTAATCCTAGTTTTCTGGGAGGATATATGATTCCTAATGAAAATCCAATTCCAGGTTATCCTAGATATCCTTCTCCTGGAGATGGTCTTGTGACCTACGGTTTTCGAGACCTAACTGTCAGTTACCGTTTATCGCAACTTTGGATTTACCTGACTTGTCGCATCTTAGAAATGATCCAATTTATTATCTTCCGTACTAGCCACCGATGCCTAATAAGTTGCTCAGTGATATCCCAAAGTTTGAAGGTAAGCCAGGAGAGGATCTGTCGAATCATGTGATGACTTATCACCTCTGGTGTGCATCAAATTCCATTATAGATGATTCAATTCGCTTACGCCTTTTTCAACGCACTCTAATTGGTCTCGAGGCCAAGTGGTACATTGAGTTACCAGGAAGCTCTTTTTATAATTTTAGTCAGTTAGCTACTTCATTCTTAACTCATTTTCAGTTGCCTGTGAGATATGACAATGGAACGGAATTATTAACTTCATTAAAACAGTCAATGTATACATATATTTCAGACCATATTCATGAATGGCGACCTCAACGACGTTTAGTGAAAGTTTTTATCCTGTATCAAATTTTGGCAGAATGGTTTGTTAAATCATTATTACCTAAAGTCACTGAGGATGTAGCTAAGGCAAGAGTAGTTACTAAGGAGCAAGTAATTGCTCAGGCTTCGTAATTTGACCTCATTTATACGCAGTCGGGTACTTTACACGAAAAAATCCCCGATCTTCCTAAACAAAATCAAATAACTGCAGCTCCTTCAAGGTCTCATGCCACTGATGGTATGATTGGTTCAGTTAGTACCAAGAGTAAAAAGAAATCTGCAAAGAATTCTTCTCCTATTATAACTTTACCAGATTCCCCGAGAGGAGAAGCTTCCGTTGAAGTTCCTGCCGATATTCATGTCATCGAATCTTCTACGACCAAATCAAAATCCGGCGGTAAAAAGAAAGGGAAGAAGAAAAATAAACAAAACACAAAAGAGAAACCAGATAAAACTGAATCTACTAACGAGAAACGTAAGCCTCGCTATCCTTGTCTCATCTATGACGAGGAGCACTTTACAAGATATTGTCCACATCGAGCTGAGGTTTCGAAAATCGTCAAAGGTTCCCAAACACCTGCTGTCTTGAAGGATACTTTTCCTAATCAAGATAGTAAGATGATAGGTTCTTCCTCAAATGCCTCACAAGAACCAATTGTGATGATGTCCCATGTTAGGATTGCGACGTGATTGCAAGATTATGGTAGTAAGAATACTGTTGGTGGTAAGGAAGCAAAATCTTCTAATTCGAACCCATCAACTTTAACTCCTTCTGGTTCTAATCCGCTACAGATCGAGAAACCTAACCCAGACTTAGTAATCAAACCGCCTGCTAAAGGTATACTTCGGAAGTTAGCTTTCAATCCACATGCAAGAGCTGCTCAGAACTATAACATTGTTGAGGATTTAGCTATATCCCCTTCAGCAATGTCGGCTTTGGAGGTGCTGCAATCATGTCCAGCACAACGTAAATTGCTATTGTCTGCTATAGGAGCTGTTGATATTCAGGACTCCAATCTTATAATCTTCGATTTAGAAAATAATACACCTCATCTACCTCATCAAATGGCTTTCCAGATCCCAGTGTTAGTCAAAAACAGAACTTGCTTTCGGACTGTGATTGATGAGGGATTTTCTATGTGTATTATGTCGATTCAGTTTTGGAGATCGCTTGGTTCTCTTACACTCAATCAATCCCCGACAATTTTAAAGGCTTTTGATGGCCGAGGGTTTCATCCTTTTGGCATTCTGCAGGATTTACCTATAGGGGTAGAAGGCAAAACTGTTAATCTAGATGTGGAAGTGGTTGATGCCCCTCTAGACTACAACCTTCTTTTGGGTTGTAGTTGGTCTTACTCTATGACTGTTGTTGTTTCATCAGTCTTTCGGCTTATTAAGTTTCCTCATAATGGAAAGATCGTTACAATAGACCAGTTAAATTACTTTTCATCCGACCCAGCCTCTTATGAGAGTATCCAACATGTCGGAAAAACTGCTATCCCTTATAAGGATGTTAGAGTGGGATTGATTAAAGATTATGGTTTACTAGGAACTTTTTCATTTCCTCCTGCTAACGTGTCACCTTCTTTTGCAACTATTCATACGATTTCATCGAACACTATTGCTTTTGATGATCCTTGGATCATGCCTTCCGATTCTGAGGTGGACGCATTTGGTGATTCAATGCCCTTGAGTCCCTTTGAAGTTGCAGATCAAGTGGTACAGTCGTTTTCCGACTCTAGTTCACCCGAAATTGATCCAATGAATGTGGTCCATGGGGAGTAACTTTCAATCTCAACCTCAGATTCAACAACTCTTTCTGATCCTGTTCATACTGATGAGCAGATTCGTGAACTTTTGTCTATTGATGATTTACCATGGGAAGATCTTCATCATCGATCTTCGTTTTTACCTGAGCTTGATCATTTTGAAAATGATTTCTCATCTATTTTTCCCACCGATTATGTCAAGGAACCACAGAATCCATTACAACATCCTGATTTTGAGTTGAATTTGGGAAATATTTCTCGAATGATTCCTATTGACATTTCAGTGAAACCCGAAATTATTGAAAACATTCATATAATTGCTTCTTGTACGGACGAGGAAATCCAAACTTATAAAACCCTATTTCAAGAATTCCGCGACGTGTTTGCCTGGTCATATGAAGAAATGTCAGGAATCAATCGATCAATTGTTGTCCATGAAATGAAAACTTACCCAGATGCTAAACCTATCCGGTAATGTTTGCGTCAGATACATCCAAGAAAAGTTGCTGCTATTAAAGCTGAAGTTGAGAAATTACTTCGAGCAGGTTTCATTTATCCAATTCCCTTAACGTATTGGGTATCGAATATTGTTCCTGTTACCAAAAAGCAAGGAACAATAAGAATATGTATTGATTATAGGGATATTAATCGAGCTTGTCCTAAAGACAATTATTCAACCCCCTATATCAATCAAATTATTGATGATTTTGCTGGCAGTGAAATGTTCTCCTTTATGGATGGATTTTCCGGTTACAATCAAATTAACATACTCCCTGCTGATCAACCTAAAACGACTTTCATTTGTCCATGTGGGACATTTTCTTATTGCAAGTTACCTTTTGGATTGAAGAACGCTGGAGCAACTTTTCAAAGAGCTATGTCTTACGCATTTCATGACATCAAGCACATTGTGCAACCTTATCTCGATGATTTACCTGCTCATTCATTACGTAGAGCCAATCATCTCACTCATTTACGAGCCATCTTTATGAGATGTAGGTATTATCGAATTAGGCTCAATCCACAAAAATGTGTTTTCTATATAGAAACGAGTCGTTTACTGGGATTTTTTGTTTCAAAAGCCGGCATTCGTGTCGATCCCTCGAAGGTTGAAGCTATTGTCAAATTACCTCCGCCTTTGACTCTTCACCAACTCCAAAGTTTGCAAGGGACAACAAACTTTTTACGTCGATTCATTCCTAACTATGCCGAGATAACGAAAGGTTTTACCAGGTTGTTGAAACAGAATACTCTGTTCTTTTGGGATGAGATAGCTAACAAATCTTTTGATGCATTTAAAGACGCGTTCACCCATGCACCGTTATTGCATCCTCCCAACTACAACTAAGACTACTTTTTGTACCTCGTCGCTTCTCATTCCACCATTGGGATGGTTTTAGTTCAGGAAGATGGATTCAACAATGAACATGTGATTTACTATCTTAGTCGAACTTTGAATCTGACTGAGCTTAAATATTCGCATGTGGAGAAATTGGCCTTGGGAGCTATTCAAGTTGTCCAAAGATTTCGTCACTACATCTTATTACGTAAAACTACAGTAATTTCTGATTGTAACCCTATGACGTATATTTTGACTAAACAATTGCTAGGGGGCAAGTATTCCAAATGGATCGTTATCCTGCAGGAATTTGACTTGGAATTTGAGAAATTCAAGGCAAAGAAATCTTTGGTTTTCGTAGAACTGATGTGTGATTTCCCGCATACTGATACTGAAACTGTGGCGGAAGAACCCATTGCGGATGAATCCTTGTTTCTTATCAGTACTCTTGATCCATGGCATGGAGATATAATTGTCTATCTCCAAACCCAATCTTTTTGGCCTGAAATCTCATGATCTCAGTGAAGGAAAATACGTTTCCAATCCCAACAGTACAATATTATTGGAGATACACTCTATCTTCGTGGAGTGGATTCTGTTTTCTATCATTGTCTAACTCATGAAGAAGCTGAAAAGGTTCTGAATAACTGTCATTCTGGAGCATGTGGTAGCCATATGTCTGGGTATGCTAAAGCCCAAAAGATATTGTGCGCTGGTTATTTCTGGCCATCCTTATTTAAAGATTGTATCAATGCAGTCTGTAAATGCCACACTTGCCAAATTTTTGATTGAAAGATGTGTGCTCCACCTGCTCCTCTCCACCCTATAATTGTCATCGGTCCTTTCGCAAAGTGGGGTATCAAATTTATTACATGTAACCCTCACTCGGTCGAGGGGCATGCATATATCATCCTTGCAGTAGATTATTTTACCAAGTGGGCTGAGGTGATGCCTACATTTTCAGCAGATGGCAAAACTGCTACAATTTTCATTTTCAATCATATAATTTCTAGATTCGGTGTTCCTCAAGCGATTATTATTGATCATGGGAGTCATTTTTGAAACATCATGATGATTAAACTAACATACCAACTTGGCCTACGTCACGATAGCTCTACTCCATATTACCCACAGGCCAATGGTCTGGTTGAAGCAATCAATAAAGTTCTAGTCACTATGATCCAACGAATCATTGGTATTCATCGGTCGAATTGGCATAACATGTTATTTTCAACGCTTTGGGCATACCGAACCTCAGTCAAAACATCAACTGGTTTCACTCCTTTTCAACTAGTTTACAGGTTGGAAGTAGTGTTACCCATTGAATGCGAAATTCCGTCATTGCAAATAGCCATAGAATTACTCCCAGCCACTTCCGAAGAGGAAAAATGTTTGTTATACTTAGCGCAGCTAGATGAGAATCGACGTGATGTTGCATTAGCAATCGAGACTCATGCAAAACGGATAAAAGCTCAGTACGATCGTAATGTTACACCTCATAATTTTTCGGAGGGAGACCTAATTTTATTATACGATCAAGCAAACGATAAGCTAGGGGCTGGAAAATTCGTACCCATGTGGCATGGTCCTTTTGTTGTTAAGCGTAAGCTGGTAAAAGGGGCCTATGAATTAGTAGATTTTGCCGGTGTCTCTTTAGGTAGACCCAGAAATGGGATTTATCTGAAAATCTATTATGCTTAACGTTTGGTGTGGAGATTCTTGTTAGAATAGTTTATTTCTAGTTGGTGTGTTTTAGATTAGAAAGTGTGACTAGTTTAGAGAGTGTTTATCAATATTCCTGCTTATCTTGATTTTACTCTTGATATTGCAGATGTCGACGTCTTTTCAAACATACATTGGTTTTGCTGATGGTGCTTGTCGTAGTACACGGAACATTTCTTCCGCAGCTTGGGTTATCTATTCACCCTCTAACGAGTTAGTATCTATGCATGGGGTAAGTCTCGGTCAAACAAAAAATAACATTGCAGAGTAGAGTGCAGTGATTGAGTTATTATCTGAATCCATCTCATTTGGGATTCGGAGTTTGATTATTAGGTTAGATTCTGAACTCGTTGTATTATAGCTTAATAGGGTTTACGCCATTAGAAATCCAGTGTTATTAAGATTATTTTTGAGAGTTCGTCTCTTGGAATGTGAATTTGACTACATTGACTATCAACATATTCCAAGATATTTAAATACATTATCAGATGCAGTTGCTTCTCGAATGTTAAATAGACATTTGCAATAATCAAGACAGTAAATTTAAGAACATTCCATAAACATGTTATACAAGACAGCCAGTAATAGTGATATATCATAGCATAGAAGTGTGTCAAATATACATCGTCTTCGATCATAGGTTGAAAAACAACTTATGATTGGCAAAAACGATAGCACAAAAAGATATAAAATGTCATATGAAGTCTACAGGGCGATCATCTTATCCCTGATGATGATCATGATAAGAAACCACTGCTCAAACCACCCTACAAAGGAACCTCCTAACAGGTCCTGGGACCCCAATCACATAGTGCTGCAGCCTAAGAGGAATATCATCTATGCTAGTCTCTGGGATATCTATTGTCAAATGCTCTAGATGATGCTCCAACTCAGTCAGGGTGTCTGCTGATTGGTCTTATGGGGTCAGTGCCACAGCAACAGGGTGTCTTCTCTCATAGGGCGGGAGAGCGGCTGGTCGTCCTGGACCCACATCTACATTTAAAACTTTTTAGTATCAGTTTTGGACGATTTAAAAACAAAACAAAAAAATAGTTTAAAAATTTAGAAAAGTGTTGAAAGTGATTTTACCTGAATCATCCCGTTTCTCTCCTGGTGGAAGAGCCATGTCTGGATCACCATGATAATCCTCTCAGCATATGGAAAGTCCTAAATCACGAAAGGTTGGTTCTCTAACCAACGAAAATACTCTGGTGGAAATCGAACAACTTCTGTACCCTCCTCGGGATGACGGGCCATGACTGCAACCTAGCGCATAAGCTTGGGATCTCAGGGAAGTCCAGCCTCAATGGAAATATGTTGTGGGACCAACATAGGGACCCTCTCTAGGCCAAAGCTCACAATTAAGAAACCATATCCAAAGTTCTTTATTTGTTCGTTCTTTGCTCTAGTTAGTTGGCCTTTCACATTCGCCAACACGGCATCGCACCAGTTGAAGATGGTGCCTCGGAAGCAGTCTACTTCCATGCGCATTTGGGAACCGGTATCTAGATGCAATGCTATGCTCCCGCATAGTTTGGTGACAGTAAATGTGATCACTTTAAGTTTAGGATGGGTGAGAATCTTAATATCTATTTGTTTGTCCGCAGTTTGGACATTACAAAACTCTAGTCGAAGACTAGCGACAGACTAGCCACCTAGCCTAGTCCCAAATAGAGATAATACTTCACCTCTCTTCGGCAAACCAGTCAGGAAATAAATGTCCTCTGGCTCAATTTCGAGCCGGTGGCCACCAATTATGAAACACTGGTCTGTGTGCTCCACCTGTCAACCAACCATTGCAGAAAGTCTACCTTAGCCCTCATGCCAGTTATGACCCAGAATTTCAATAGTCTGCATGCTCTTAATGCCTGTATTGAAGGTGGATGAATTAATGCGGCTTGATCCACATCTTCGTGCTCTCTTTCCCGCCAAACAAGCATCTTGTATATCTACATTGCAAAAAAAGACAAATTAGAACATTTGAATTTCAAAATTTTTGGGCGAAAATAAAAAATTAGGTTTTTAAAAACGTATTCCACGGGGTCCGCAACTGCTAATTAGGGACAGTGCGTAGGTTCGCACTATTCCTTAAGAGCAGGTGTGGGATCCCGACTTTTTCCTGTATACGGAAAAGTCGGGGTTCACAGGGGCCACATGCTGCACCTGTGGACCCCCCCGCGAGCGATTTTTTAACCAAATTTTTCCTTAAAAAATCAATTTTAAAGCCTTAAAATGAAAATTAAACAGTTGAAATGCAAGATAGGGATGATGTGGATTACCTGGGGAGAATGGTTCTCGACTCCAACAGTTGGATTTTCCGCAATCTTCATAGGAAGTTTTCTTACCAAAAGCTCTTACTTTTCACTCTAAAGTCAAACGGTAAAAATGAATTTACAAAAGCCCTTTTTTATAAGATTTTTTGAATAAATAAATTTTAATTTGTTTATTTTTCACTTTAAAAAGGTCACTTTTGATGCATTTTTATTAATTTTAAATAGGTATGAGTAATGTTTTGAGTTTTTGTGTAGAATATTGGATTTTCAGGGACAATTGATCATTTTTAACGAAGAGCATACTTTTTCACTTTTTCGGACTCTTTCAAAATTTACGAAAAAGCGAAACATAGGAGTCCTCTTTAAGCTCTTTTCTGACTCGTAAAATATGAAAAGATTGCCGAGTTTTTCTTTTTAAACTCGTTAAAACGGAATTAAAAGGATGGTCCACTTACAGCTATTTTTTGACCGTATAAACATGAAAATATTGCCGTACTTTTGTCGTTTCAAGTTCGATATTGGTAATAAAACGACGTGTTTTTGATCGCTTTTTTGCTTTTTCAGATTGAAGGCACTAATTATGAAAAGTACTCCTTGATCGTAATGATCAAGTGGTTCTCTCAAGTATCATTTTATACTTTTTCGAGCTTGGGAGACACAAATTTACGAAAAAGGACAACCATGGAGTTTTCTTAGGTTTTTCTTCTGACTCCCTAAAATTGAAAAATACTGAGTTTCTCCTATACTGGACTTGTTAAAATTTAACAATAAAGGACCTATTCAATTTCAAACAGGAATGGACCACTCCTTCTTAGGGTTCGAATTTTAAACTAAGTTGGACTCATCCGAAGGATGAGCTTATAATCAAGCAAATGTTATCCTTCTCAAGCTTGTCAAAAATAAAGAGGTACTTGCCAAAAATGGTGGGGGGAAAGAGAGAAAAATGAACCTATTTGTTATACTTTGTCTTTAGAAAAGCAGTTAACCACTCTTGAACATGACACCTTTTATTCACCTGGGTTGGGAAATCCTTTGCCTAACAGTTAATCAAACCATATTGAAAGTCTTCAACCAGTTTTTGGGTATTAGCTTTGGGTCAATTGTCACCAAACCATCTGCAGTGTCGTTATGTGTTCAAGAGGTCAGTTCAAATAAACCATTCATTTGCAAAATATTTGTCATCCATCTTGACCATCCCTGAGTTAGTCCTTGCCAAATATATTTCTTCAAAACTTGATCTATGATTTCGTGTTGTGGGCTTGCCTACGACGGATCGTTTTCTATCGACTCCAACTCATTATCTAGAAAGATGATCTAGAAATCATCAGTAACTTGGAATCTACATGCCTCAATGGCAGGTTTCTCGCCTTTTATGACAGGTTGCATCATTGACCTTCGATCAAACGATTTTGTGACGTGTTCGACATCGACTCATTTATTCACATTTCATGGATTGTACTGAGTACTTTGAGGGCCATTGATATTACTGGTGGTTCCTCTCACACTTGTTAACAATTTACATCATTGACTGGTAATCAAGTGGTTTCTACCATGTTCGATTTCGACACATTTATTCACATGGATAGAATCGTACTAGTTCGGGAAGCAGAAATCAAGACCCTGGATCTAGTTTCCACCATCCAGGCTGCGAGGAATTTTGTTATTCATTATACAGTGGACTATTCATAAACAGATGGTTGCGCCCATACTGTGTCTACATATGTCTATACTTGTGATGTATTACAAAATCATTCCTGTATCAGAGCAGTTTAGATAGTTTTCTAGTCAGTTTTGATCTGAGTATGGGAATGCCTACCTCAACAATGATATGTTCATATATATATATTTTGCATTGAATTTTTTTTACAGGTTCCGACCGGGGTATCCACATGAAGATCTTTGAAATGATAAAGCACTTCACTCTTCTTAGATGACAAAAACCATCCTCATCTATTACAGACTTCGCACTTTAGGGGGCAATCTGTTGCACAAAAATTGTCACTTTGACATTCTGCAATCAATATGAGTCTATCACCACTCATACTTACCTCCTTTGTAAGTCTTAAACCTCAGTTCTTCATATCAAGCCTTGAGAATAAGAGAAAGACCTTAAAAATCTCTAAAACTCTGGTTTCACACTTTCTCTTAGCATTACCTGCGGTACCACACCTATTGGTCATGTCCCCTATGCACCTGACTACTCTGTATCTATGTTATAGGTGCGAACCCTTGTAAAAGTTAAAAAGGCGCAAGTACTTTCTTAAAAACTCACTTTGAGTCATTTCTGGAAGCTTCTAGAGAGAATCTTGAGGTGGAAAGTTCGCTTCTTGAGGGTTAATGCATCCCATACCTTAAGGAGCTAACCCCTTGATGTGAGGAGCTTATCCCTTTGAAGGAGGACTCTATCCCTTCAATGGTGGACCTGTAACCTCCTTCCTTTGCACTATAAA
>APFE031567865.1:0-13569 GCA_000404065.3 Pinus taeda | reverse complement strand
TGCTAGAGAATTCCCCTTCTAGAGTTAAAAAATTGTTAATCTGGGCATCGTCTTTGAATACCTGCCAACTCTCGACATTGTTAGGAATTGACGGTCTATGTTTTACTTCTGCAGTGAAGTGATGACTTGGTCCAAAGGGGAACCTACAGGTGCTGGCAAAGGTAGCTAAGCTATGAGCATGAATGTTATTTTCTCGTGCGATTTTGGTCAGCTCAAAATCACTGAAGGTGCTAAGCAATTCGCTAGCCATGGCTCTGTAAGCTCTCATTCTACTGTCATTGGCGACGAAATTGCCCTTTCTCTGTTGTATAATGAGGTCTGAATCGCCTAGGATGGAGATTGTGGTAGCTCCCAAGGTTTTGAGCAGCTTGAGACCTAAGAGGAGGGCTTCGTACTCTACCATGTTGTTCGTACATTTAAAATTGAGTCTGTAAGCGTGGCCTTGTGCATGAATTTCGTGAGTTTTGTAAATCCACACTCCAGCCCCTGCTCCTAACTTGTTAACTGCACCGTCAAATTCTAAATACCATGAGACGTCTGGTCCAAGGCGAGTTTCGGGGGTTTGAGGGGCCTGCAGCACAGATGAACTGATGACTTGCGTTTCAGGATTTTCTTCCAGTCCAGTGCTGGTCGTCTGGGCTGTAGAAATAATTTCAAGCGAGCTGTCGGCTGGCCCGTCACTAGCATTGGTTTCTTGTTCTAGGGCTAGCGGTTCATCAGGATTTGGAAGACTTGTATTATCATTAAACAAAATAAAAGAATCCATATCGGAATGGATTGAGTATATTGGAAAATTTTGGGGTTTCTCCTACTTACTCACCACATATTTCATCAGCGTTTCCCTATAAAGTCTCTTTGGTTGCCCAAAGACGGATATAGTGGCGTAAGAGAGGTCGAGTTGAAGGGATCCTTGCAGTTTTGCCCCCCATGATCGGGATAGCAGCATGCCATATTTTGTGGGTATGTTAGCTACTACTACGTCCATTAAGATCGTTTTGTTCGGGAATTGGACAAGGGATACAAAAAGATCTTTGATTAAGCCTAGGCATTTGACTTGACTTGAATCGAATGAATATTGATCCTTATAGGGTCGGGTGACATCGAGGTTTAACTTTTCCATTACGGCTTTGGGCATGAGGTTGTGTGAGGCGCCTGAATCAAACATAGCATTGTGCAATATCTTGTCGTGTATGTGCAGGCTGATATAGAAAGGTGGAATAGGTCCGAATGTTATTTTTCCATCAACCTCTGGCCCGAACAGTAATTCCGGGGTGTCATCTAGAATATTTACATCATCCCTAATTTCGGGCAATTGGAGCGATTTTTGAATTTGTTGTCTATACACAGTTTGCTTAGCCAATTCTGAGAGGGGGATGGAGATTTTGAGCTTCCCGATTTCAGCTTCTAGGCTGAATGGCTTTTCTGCTGGGTTTCGGGTATTAACACCGGGGAGTTTTTCGTTCTCCGGCGTATCTTCTGTATTTCCCTTTGGGATGTGCGTATCGCTATGTATAACTGTCCGTGGTTTTTCTGTTTTGGGAATATTTTCATGAATGCTTTCCAGGTCTTTTCCAGGGTGGGAAGAGTGTATTGGTTGTTCTATAGAACCCTGTGTTTCTGTTACATCTTCCACAATAACTTGTTGCGAATTTGGGACCTGGTTGTCAGTTGTATGACCGTTGGTGCTTTTCCCTTTAGCCCTGTTTGGCTGCTTACCATCCTTTGTCTTGCTGGGTGGAGACACATCAACAGTTCGTGTTCTCAGTTTGTATTTCTTATGTACCTCATACATGGCAGTGTCATACCCTTGTTTAAAGTCAAAGGACTCTCCCGATCTAGTGCGGAGTTGCTCTATATTAAGGTATGGGGGGTTTTCTTCCGTGAAGGAGGATTGCTGTCCATTTTCTGAATCAACCAGGTTCATCAGGGTCCCATCTGTGGGATCAGCAAAAGTAGATGCCTCAGCGAAGTTTTCTTGGAAAGGAGGTCTTATGTCATGATCCTGGTTGGCCCTACCCACGTTCATGTTTTGGGTTTTCCTGAAGTTTGGGATCCTTGCGGTGTTGGACTGTTGATTTTCCCATGCAGTTTTTCTCTCCACGTTGTCTAACCTATCCACCATTCTGTTCATGGAAGTGATGATTGCCTCCATTTTCTTCTCGTGAGAGGAGGGCTCTTCTTTGAAAGTTGTTTTTTTCTTGGATCTTGTTCTGTTTCTTTTGGCGATTAGGTTTGCTTCTACGCTTACCGCGGCATCTTACATTTCTGCAAGGCTTTGAGGGGCTCTTTCCCTTAATTGATACGCCATCTTGGCATCAAAGCCATCCGGGAATTTGTATAGAGCCAGGTCGGGTGGAGGTCTTAGATTCGGTGGTATCGCATTGTAAACATTGTTAAATCTGGCACAGTAATCCAGAACAGCTTCCCCAGGTCCTCTCTTGATTAGACTCATATTCGGATAGAATGTGCAGGGGGTCCTTCCTTTTCTCCCATCTGTTAATGAAGGTTTGGTATAAGGCTTCCGGATTTAATATCGAATTGGGTGGAAGTGCCCTAAACCAGGTTCTGACATCACCGGTTAGACTTTGAACAAAAATCTTCATTCTTACGCTCTCATCATCTATTTCATAACTCTTGAAATAATCCTGCATTTTTTCGTATGTTGTAGGGCGGTGCAAGAGGTTGTGCCATCAAAGTAAGTGATTTTCGATTGATAGTCCTGGGGCATTGCCCCGGGATTAGCAGGTAGTTGTAATGGTGCGTACCTAGCCATGACTACGGGAATTAGCGGAACACCTAAAGCGAGAGGGACTATAGGGATAACCGGAGGTGAGGGAGTAGCCGATGGGCTATGGGTATGGGGTTGAGGTGTGGAAGAGCTTCTCGGAGAAGGGGGCGATGAGCCAGAGGAATTCGGGGTGGATCGGACTAGGACTTTGATGGGGGTTGGCACAGCAATCGGTTGAATTACTTCAGGACTAACAGGGGTCTGGCAGTCTTTTTGTTTTTGCTGCCTGATGATCTTCGGGATTAGATTAGGATTTCCAACAGCGGGTGGATTATTGGGATCAGGATTTGATCGCGTATTATGTGTGAGTTTCTTAGGAGCCAGCGTGTATTACATGATTGATTGCATTGATTCATCTGAGGAGGTCCCCAGCGGAGTCGCCATTATGTTATCACTTAGGTTGTCCCTAGGCTCCTATTAGGGATACGGCCGAGGTAACCACAAACCAATCTTCTGATTGCAGGTTTTAGCCCACCTGCAATCGGAGAGGGCTCTCTCCTTTAGATTCAACCTCAGTTGATCTGGATTCAACCTTAGTTGATGATTTTAGGCTAGCTTTCTGACTTCAAGGGAATGTTGACTGTGATTGGAGGAAGGTAGGATTCTTGAGTAAAGAGGCACAGTAAAGTGTTATAAGTTTTGAACCATTGGGCATGGAGTCACAGATTGAGGCATGCGAGCGTTTTCTTGGTCACAAGGGGATACGGAGCGGGATAGCCACGCAGGATACAACATTCAAGTTGCTGAAAGTATGGAACGAATATCAGGGATGAAAGGCAAAAGAGAATCATTTCATCATGCTGACAAAGGGGAGAAATGGATGAGTGGGATCCCGGAGCAGTTAAGAATTCCAAAGACATCCACCCATATACGAAAGAAACAGGGTAAACTAGAGCAGTTAATAATTCTAGCTCATGACCGTTTCAGAAGAAAACATCGAAAAGTGCAGAAATTGAACTTAAGGTGTACTTAAACAAATCTTAAGCTATTCTTTTTTCCTGCAACTTAGAATGGCGAAAAGATGATAAAAACATAAAACAAACAGGGAGGAGGAACACTTATTGGATCATGCAGAGACACAGGAATTCCGTGATCATTCCTTGGCCAAGAGAAAACAGCAAGTTGTTTCGCAATCCATGCTTTCAACAATCTTTGATTATGAAAACTATGACAATTACAGTGCGAGTCTTTACTTAGAGAAAATTGCTGGAAAGAAACTGACCAACAACTACTACTACCAACCAACCAACCCTTTACAATATTGCTTCGGGTGGTATTTATAAACAAAATATCAGGAAGACATCATTACAAGTGATCATGACAGGTCTGCTTAGAAATCTTCAAAATATAAATGCTTGCTGGAAATAAATGCAAGTAAATCTTTTTGGTTGCGCTAGGGGCAGCTGAATCGGAACAGGTGACGAGGTGGCCCTTGGGGACCAGATGCGTTGCTGCTGAAGTGAATGTGCTTTGGGGCTATAGTTCGGCTTTGGTGTGAATTGAATGTGCAATTATTATGATTTGAGAGCTTCAAGTGATTTTTCTCTCCTTCTGTGAATCTGCTGGAAGATATTCAATTTCTCTTACTTTGGGCCGCTGCTCAAGATATTCTCTGATACACTTTGCCGCTACATTGATGATTTCCGCCGTCGACTGATACTCTTTGACACGCTTGAAGCCTGATGATTTGATCTGATACACTTTGAACTCTGTGAATGATCTAATGTTGTCTTTAAACCAAATCCTTTGGCACGATTGGGCGATTTCGGGCTTTTTTCGGCGCGCAGTGGGCTCGGCAATCAGAAGATTCCCTGAAGATTCCTTGAAATGGCCTATTTCCCGTAGCGATGCGTGAATAGCGCTTCGCGCTATTCGCACATCGAAAACTGCCTCTGTTTCTTGATCTGGAGCTCCGAAGTGCGATTTTTCTCATTGTGCGAAGCTTTTTCGGCTTTTCTGGCTGCTGACGTAAGCACTGCATCGGTTGTACGGCGGATGACATCATCAGTGGGTCCCTGGTACAGCGCGACATGGTGGGGTATTGGTGGACTGTGGTGAAGAGACTTCGATGCGATATAGCGATATCGCGTCGGCCGGGAAAGAGGGGGATCATTGGGTTGGGCGTGTGGTGCTTGCGATTTCCGATATGCGATATCACGATATCGCATCGGGGGAGATGGAGGGGTGAACGGATTGGACACTCGGTGCTTGCGATCGCCGATCGCCGATTTCACGATGTCGCATCAGCGGGGAATGGGTGGGCAATGTTTTGCATGAAAGTAAAATGGCGAGGTTGCGATGCGAAAACGGCTATGAAGGGGGAAAAAGGTAAGTAACTGGGTGTGAAGGGCCTTTGAAGTTTCGGAACGGGTCCGACTACTTCGGGGGAGTTTATACTTAGGAAGGATTCCATAGTATGTGGAAGGTGGTTTCAGAGGTTGGGTTCTTGCTTAGTTTCTGATAAACTAAGCAATTCTCGGGACTTGCTATGGTTATTTTTCAACCAGGGGGAAATATTACATAGGGGAATTTACTTATATTAATCGGGGACGGGAACATAGGGAGTTATACAATAACGTTAGTGGTTAACATGGAAATGATAAGAAAGCTCTAAGTTCGGGGGAACTTGGCTATTGCAGGGGTAGGACCATACTTCAGGAGAAGATATGGAACAACTTTGAGCAAAGCAGATCTTTACTCAACCAGAGTGATGAAGATGATGAACTAAAGAGGTGTCAAGCAGATCTTGACCTCTTTTGGGGATGTTAGTTAATGATTGAGGGAAAGAAGAGAAGGGGAGTTAGTTATACCTCATTTGAGCCTTTTGCTTACAAAACTTTGCTGATTATGTTCTGCATAATATGATACCTGCAAACTTGGAACTTGTCAGCAATTCAACAACCTTCAGAACTACCTACCCAGCCTACTTGCCTAGCATTTTTTCTTCTTTTGCTTGGGGGTGCACTTAGACTTGCAAACCCATCATACATTTTTCTTTTGATATCTTCCTATCTACATACTACACTTATTTCTTCCAGAGCCCAGATTAAGCTATTGGACTCTTCTGTTTCTCTACCTATCTAAGAGTCTGCCAAGATTAAACGGTTTGGATAGACTTACAATCTCTATATTCTAAAACGTGAAATTTAAACCTAGGGAGACCAAGATTAAACTGTTTGGACCTCCCTTTAAAAGTAGCGATACCAGGAAAACTTTTACAAAATTTGAAGGCAATTGAATGAATCTTGAGGTACCCTTCTTCATTTAGAGACTGTTTGAGCAAATATTGAGCATTGCAGCAAGCAAAGTACGACATATTTGGCCTGTGAAATGCCAATCATGAAAAATGAATGCCTGCTGTAGCAAGAGCTAATAGTGGCTCCACTCGGGGATGGCTTCTCCTTGCGGGAAGTCAAGAACAGCAGGCCAGAACGCCTTGATTTTATGTTTCTTGTTGTCCTCTGCAAAATTTATTTCCTTCGGCTGCTTTATTTCTCCTACCTACCTACCCTAACCAGCAACTGCTTTGTCGTTAGGTAAAATCAAATAACCAGTGCAGCCATTTAAGCAATTGTGAAACAAGATAATCTTGCTGACTCATCATTTTTGAACGCAAAAGCATCATCCGGGCATATGCTTTTACAACCAAAATTGTGGCCTCCATCATTTGGCGCTGAAGCTTACGGTCTTCACTGAGGAAAGATGTTAGCAAAATTTTGTTAAGCCAAAGTTCCATGTAATATGTGATTGGATCAATGAACTTACTCTGCGAGAGAACTTCCTCTGCTTCGTTGGAATCTTCAGTAGAATCATGCAGAGTCTGTGAATCAGCAGGTGGCGGCATCTTCTCCTGAGTTGAGGACGGGAGACTTCGGCATGATTTAGGATTTTCCGGGTCGAGGGGAGCAGCTGCATCTTCAGTAATGAGCCT
The DNA here is from genome assembly GCA_000404065.3 of Pinus taeda. Classification (NCBI taxonomy): domain Eukaryota; kingdom Viridiplantae; phylum Streptophyta; class Pinopsida; order Pinales; family Pinaceae; genus Pinus; species Pinus taeda. The sequence continues at coordinate 6,850 of APFE031567865.1, read as the reverse complement.
AGCAGATGATCCTTCTGTCTTTCCCTTGGATCCCAGATCACACAGAATCCTCAGGTCCTCAGGCAATAGTGTCCCCTCCTACATATGGGCATGTAAGCTCAGGCATGATTCCGGGTTCTTTGGGCTGGAAGGATCAGTTACATCGTTGGTAATGACCCTAGCTATTGATCCTTTTGTCTTTCCCTTGGAACCCAGATCATACTCAAACTGTAATTCAGGAGACAACACTATTTCCCACTGAACTAGAGGAGGAAGATTTTGGAAAAACTCTTGAGGGTTACGAAAATTATAAGCCTGAATTTGAGCTCCCAAGAGTTCAATTTCATTCTCATATTTTTGCACAACAAACACAAGGAACAATTTATTTCGGCCGCCAGGTATTGTTGACAATACCTTTCTGAAAAATCTATCATCAAGCTCAAATTCTGATAAACTTTCTCTGCATTTTTCTAAAGCTTCTTCTATCGGAAGTTCTTCCCAAGATTCGGTCATTCTCTTTGTTGTTAATACACGGGGCACTTGGCTGTAACATTTGGTTCGTTCCTCAGTGGAGCCTTTGATTGAAATTGAAGTGGAGTCGCGAGGTGGATGTCTAGATTCTGAAGTGCCTGACCTTTGTCCACTGCCAAAGATCAGAACTAAACATGACAAGCTTTCAAAAATAGGAGCACTTCCTCCATTGGGGTTTAAAGATGAACCGTATGTTTGAATCCCAAATGGTGCACGCAGATACAGGTCGACCGAGACTTTTACAAGTCGGTTTCTTCCACTGTAGAGCTGCAGATTGATTGCATTGATTTATCTGAGGAGTTCCCCAGTGGAGTTGCCATTATGTTATCACTCAGGTTGTCCCTAGGCTCCTATTAGGGATACGGCCGAGGTAACCACAAACCAATCTTCTGTTTGCAGGTTCTAGCCCACCTACATCGGAGGGGCTCTCTCCTTTGATTCAACTCAGTTGATCTGGATTCAACCTTAGTTGATGATTTTAGGCTAGCTTTCTGCTTCAAGGGATGTGACTGTGATTGGGAGGAAGGTAGGATTCTCGAGTAAAGAGGCATAGTAAAGTGTTATAAGTTTTGAACCATTGGGCATGGAGTCGCAGATTGAGGCATGCGAGCGTTTTCTTGGTCACAAGGGGATACGGAGCGGGATAGCCACGCAGGATACAACATTCAAGCTGCTGAAAGTACGGAATGAATATCAGGGATGAAAGGCAAAAGAGAATCATTTCATCATGATGACAAAGGGGAGAAATGGATGAGTGGGATCCCGGAGCAGTTAAGAATTCCAAAGACATCCACCCATATACGAAAGAAACAGGGTAAACTAGAGCAGTTAAGAATTCTAGCTCATGACCGTTTCAGAAGAAAACATCGAAAAGTACAGAAATTGAACTTAAGGTGTACTTAAACAAATCTTAAGCTATTCTTTTTTCCTGCAACTTAGAATGGCGAAAAGATGATAAAAACATAAAAAAAATAGGGAGGAGGAACACTTATTGGATCATGTAGAGACACAGGAATTCCGTGATCATTCCTTGGCCAAGAGAAAACAGCAAGTTGTTTCGCAATCCATGCTTTCAGCAATCTTTGATTATGAAAAATATGACAGTTACAGTGTGAGTCTTTACTCAGAGAAAATTGCTAGAAAGAAACTGACCAACAACTACTACTACCAACCAACCAACCCTTTACAATATCGCTTCGGGTGGTATTTATAAACAAAATATCAAGAAGACATCATTACAAGTGATCGTGACAGGTCTGCTTAGAACTCCTCAAAATCTAAATGCTTGCTGGAAATAAATGCAAGTAAATCTTTTTGGCTGCGCTAGGGGTAGCTGAATCGGAACAGGTGACGAGGTGGCCCTTGGGGACCAGATGCGTTGCTACTGAAGTGAATGTGCTTTGGGGCTGCAGTTCGGCTTTGGTGCAAATTGAATGTGCAATTATTATGATTTGAGAGCTTCAAGTGATTTTTCTCTCCTTCTGTGAATCTGTTGGAAGATATTCAATTTCTCTTACTTTGGGCCCCTGCTCAAGATATTCTTTGATACACTTTGCCGCTACATTGATGATTTCCGCCGTCGACTGATACTCTTTGACACGCTTGAAGCCTGATGATTTGATCTGATACACTTTGAACTCTGTGAATGATCTGATGTTGTCTTTAAACCAGATCCTTTGGCACGATTGGGCGATTTCGGGCTTTTTTCGGCGCGCAGTGGGCTCGGCAATCAGAAGATTCCCTGAAGATTCCTTGAAATGGCCTATTTCCCGTAGCGATGCGAGAATAGCGCTTCGCTATTCGCGCATCGAAAACTGCCTCTTTTTCTTGATCTGGAGCTCCGAAGTGCGATTTTTCTCCTTGTGCGAATCTTTTTTTGCTTTTCTGGCTACTGGCATAAGCACTGCGTCGACTGTACGGCGGATGACGTCATCAGTGGGTCCCTGGCACAGCACGACGTGGTGAGGTACTGGTGGACTGTGGTGAAGAGACTCCGATACGATATAGCGATATCGCGTCGGCCGGGAAAGAGGGGGATCATTGGGTTGGGCGTGTGGTGCATTCGATTGCCGATATGCAATATCACGATATCGCATTGGGGGAGACGGAGGGGTGAACGGATTGGACACTCGGCGCTTGCGATCACCGATCGCCGATTTCGCGTTGTCGCATTGGCGGGGAACGAGTGGGCAATGTTTTGCATGAAAGTGAAATGGCGAGGTTGCGATGCGAAAACGGCTTTGAAGGGGGAAAAAGGTAAGTAAGTGGGTGTGAAGGGCCTTTGAAGTTTCGGAAGGGTCCGACTACTTCGGGGGAGTTTATACTTAGGAAGGATTCCATAGTATGTGGAAGGTGGTTTCAGAGGTTGGGTTCTTGCTTAGTTTCTGATAAACTAAGCAATTCCCAGGACTTGCTATGGTTATTTTTCAACCAGGGGGAGGGAATATTACATAGGGGAATTTACTTAATATTAATACGGGGACGGGGAACATAGGGAGTTATACAATAACGTTAGTGGTTAACATGGAAATGACAAGAAAGCGCTAAGTTCGGGGGAACTTAGGCTATTGCAGGGGGTAGGACCATACTTCAGGAGAAGATATGGAACAACTTTGAGCAAAGCAGATCTTTACTCAACCAGAGTGAGGAAGATGATGAACTAAAGAGGTGTCAAGCAGATCTTGACCTCTTTTGGGGATGTTAGTTAATGATTGAGGGAAAGCAGAGAAGGGGAGTTAGTTATACCTCATTTGAGCCTTTTTCTTACAAAACTTTGGTGATTATGTTCTGCATAATATGATACCTGCAAACTTGGAACTTGTCAGCAATTCAACAGCCTTTAGAACTACCTACCCAGCCTACTTGCCTAGCATTTTTTCTTCTTTTTCTTGGGGGTGCATTTAGACTTGCAAACCCATCATACATTTTTCTTTTGATATCTTCCTATCTACATACTACACTTATTTCTTCCAGAGCCCAGATTAAACTGTTGGACTCTTCTGTTTCTCTACCTATCTAAGAGTCTGCCAAGATTAAACTGTTTGGACAGACTTACAATCTCTATATTCTAAAACGTGAAATTTAAACCTAGGGAGACCAAGATTAAACTGTTTGGACCTCCCTTTAAAAGTAGCGATACGAGGAAAACTTTTACAAAATTTGAAGGCAATTGAATGAATCTTGAAGTAGCCTTCTTCATTTGGAGACTGATTGAGCAAATATGGAGCATTGCAGCAAGCAAAGTACGACATATTTGGCCTGTGAAATGCCAATCATGAAAAATGAATGCCTGCTGCAACAGGAGCTAAAAAATAATATTAATATTAAGGTTTAATAAAATTGACTAATAATATTTTTTATGTTTGGTTCATGAACCTTCGAGATCAATGACTGCTACATACATGGAATATTTGTACGAGGTAAATTAACCTGAAGGGATCACTTCTTACTAGCTCAACCATGGACCCTGACCTTAAGGGTGTTGAGAGAATTGAACCCATGATCTCTCAATAGAAAAGGTGCTTTAATGATGGGGACTCAACCAATTGAGCTAAAACTTGAGGATTTTTGAACCTTCGACCTTAGTGGAGGCTAGAAAACAACCTAATCGTTGGGGCAATGGGTGGTTGTTTAAAGATGAGTAATAATCACAATAACAACAACAATAATAATAAGGTTGACTATATAAGGTGATCGTGGCTAGCTATGGTCACCATGTTTAATATGCTTGACCAAAATCAACTAGTGTGGCTTCTAGATAACAATGGTCGACATGGTCAACCATAGTTGACTCTATTGAAAATGGTTGACAATAGTCAGCCATGGTCAGCCATCAACTTTACTTAGCCATCATAAGCCATCATAAAAAATGGTCAATGATGATCAACCATGACCAACCATGGTCATCTTTGGTTGACCATAGTCAACCTTCGATAACAATAGTCAACCTATGATCAATATGACAAAACATGGTCAACCATGGTTAGAATGGTCAAACATGCTCAACCTTAGTCAAAAAAGGTCAAAATTAATGTAACATGATTAAATTTATGTAGCATTAATATATTGTTACATTAATGGTTCACGAAGGTCAAACTTAGTCAACCTTGGTCAACCACGTCAACCATGATCAAACTCATCAACCCTCTTCAACCATTTTCAACCATGTTCAACATATCGACCCCACACACGTCGGTCGTCAACTAGCACTACCAAATTAGTAAACAGTGCTTGATATATGCTAATCAACATCATTTTCCACCTTGTTTATGTCAATCGATGTACAAAAATGATGTTGATCAGTGTATATCAACTACATTTACTAATGTGATTGTGCTAGTTTGTATTCATAATCAACATTTATATATACAAAAAAAAACAAATTGTCTTTGATGGTGCAAAGTAACACCCTTAAAATGTTTAGTGCTAGAATGCATATTACGCATATAGGTTTCAACATAGACACAATGTCGTAACTAACAACTTGAAACAATCAAATCATTACAATCACTTTTTCTTTCTATTACATTGCAACGTTACATCATAAAATCTCTTTTTTGTATAGAAATTGCTTAATATTTGCACACAATAATGTTTTAGACAATGCAAACAAGATAAGACACTAATCTCTAGAAAATCAATAACACATACATGAAACACTTATGGAGTTATATGCTTGAAAGTGTGTGCAATATTTTTGAGAATTTGAACAAATCACTTGATTCATAGGGCATAGAATTTACTTTTTATATTAACCCACAATTCATGGAACACAAACATAACATCTACGTTTTGCAATAACCTACAATTCATACTTCAAGTAGAAGAAAACGACGATACAAATGAAAATTTTGAAAGGAATCAATAAGGTCCTTGTTAGTGGCATATATAATTATAATCTTTCTATGATCTTAAAATTATAAAATCACATAAATTCATTATGTTGCAAGTGAAAAATAATATTACAAATTGATCTCATATTATGGTAAGTTACACCTTATATGGACATATAGAAAACATCATGCACTCTAATGTACAATGTTTATATATTACAACACATAACTAAGGCTTAGCAATACCTTAATCAATTTATATCGCATAAATGAATGAAACCAAAGTTAAATCCTAAGAAAGCTTAGAGATTCATCCTATTTATATTTTATATGCCTATACCAATAACTAATATCTCAAAGCTAAATAACCTTATATATAGAAGAAGACTAGTTGAGCGTATTTTCATGCATTTTCAAATTGGCATCTAGCAAAAGTAGAGTGGGTTGATTCCATATGTCACATGAGGAACATGCTTGCATTTTGCACAATGTATAATATAAGCTCTTAAATGTCGGGGATACATAAATGCTTCTTTGCATCTTCCTTTACATGTTGTCTTATAATTTGAATCAAGCAATTGAAATAAGAACTAGAATAATTGATGTCAAAGACAACATTGAATTCATAATGGAAATACTTAAACCAACAAGTATGAACAAAAGTCGTTGAAGACGAGCCTTGAATTAAGAAGATGACATCAACAACAAGAAAATAATTAACAAAAATTACAATAATAACAACACAACAAAGGGGAATCCAATGTAATTAGTTCATGATACATCAAATTTGGTGTGCAAAGTCATTTGGTTGGTCCAGATGTGGAAGTGGGAGGCTCCAACGAAACTAAAATGTTTCATATGGCTAGCAGTGCACAACCACATTTTTACCTAGGAAAACCTAACTAGGAGAGGATTTTTGGGACCAAGTTTTTGCAATCTTTGTAGACCTAATAATGAGAATGTGGCCCGCATATTTCTAGACTACCCATTTACTCTCTCCATCTAGGAGGAAGTAACATCATTCCTCAAGATTACTTGCTATTTTTGGAAATAATGTTTGTTTTATCTTGCCTACATTACTAGTCCTCTTTATATCTGGAGTATAGAACAATCCTCTTTATATCTTCCAAGGTATCTTGGGATGTTGAAATGCATGCATCTTTAAGAACTTAGACCCGGATCTGAGAAATTCTACCCTTAGGATCATGGATTATTTCATACAGACTAGCCCTTGAAAAACTAGTAGCACCAAGTGTTGTTGGTTCCATAAACCCCTTGACAATGTCTATCCTATAGGGTACTCCGATGGTGCCTCTGTGGGTGGATTTTGTGGTTTTGGTGCCATAATCTCCGTTTTCCCTTCCCGAACTTACCACTTTTTCTATTATAGTGGTATGGTGATCCAGGTGGATATTGGTGGCCACCCGCTAATTCCACGTGGATCCCCTCTAGTGCTTCTTTCAGTTCTTTCAGTTTCCTTAATTATAGCACAGTTTACTATTTTTAGC
>APFE031567860.1:73540-113823 GCA_000404065.3 Pinus taeda | reverse complement strand
CATATCGTGACCGTCGGATTGTAAGTTACAAATGTACATGTTAAAGAAACACACTTTACCTAACTCTATACTAGATCAAGTTATACTTAACTATTCCTACGTGTCGGAATATCTTAACATCCCCCCTTAAGAACAACTTGGGATAGGATTGAAGGATTTACAAATATGACACAATAGGAGAAGGAAGGAGGCACTAGAGCCTATCCCCCCTTAGTGACAACTTCCTGAACTCCAACCATAAATTGAAGTTTAGTGAACTTCGCCTCTGTGAGAGCCTTTGTGAAGATGTCTGCAACTTGATCATCTGTTGAACAATATTTCACTTTAAGAACATGGTCATGAATGAGCTTTCTGATGAAGTGCATGTGTAATTCAATGTGTTTGATGCGCTGATGTTGAACTAGATCTTTGCAAAGCTGAAGGGCACTTTGATTATCACACCAAAGTGTAGTCGGGTGTTGCTGCTGAAAACCAAACTCTAATAGGATCTGACGAAGCCACAAGGCTTCCTTACTAGCCTCTATGGCACCACGATACTCTGTTTCTGCTGAAGAAAGAGAAATGGCAACCTATTTCTTGCAAGCCCATGTAATAGGTCCTGAACCAAGAGCGAACACATAACCAGCAGTAGACTTCCGATCATCAAGGTCACCAGCCCAATCAGAATCAGTGAAACCAACCAATAGAGGAGATGTTTCAGCACTGTAATGAATGCCAAACTGAACTGTACCTTGAACATAATGAAGTATTCGTTTAGCTGCTTTCCAATGACTTCCACGTGGGGTTTGCATAAACCGAGCAACAAGGCCAACAGAAAAGGAAAGATCTGGACGAGTATGGGTTAAATACAAAAGTTTTCTGACAAGTTGACGGTATAAGCTAGCATCAACTTCAGGGGAAGTACAATTGACTGAAATTTTGACTCTAGACTGAAAGGGAGAAGGAGTTGGCTTACAATCTTCCATGTGAAAAAAGTGTAGAAGATCACAGGCATACTTTGGATGGGAGAGGAAAATACCTTCCTGGATTGCAAGACTTGAAGACCGAGAAATAATTGTAAATGTCTAGTCTGTCATTTCAACTTTTTTTAAGGTGGACTTCACATGGTATAAGGTTGGGGATCACTACAGTGAGGATAAGATCATCAACATAAAGAACAAGAATGATAAGAGACTTGCCCTCTTTCTTGTGTAGACAGTATGGTCAGAATGACACCTAGAAAAGCCAGATTCTAAAAGAAAACTATCCATTTTGGCATACCAAGCCCGAGGAGCTTGCTTGAGACCATAAAGGGATTTCTTAAGACGACATACAAGGCTGGAGTCTTTTTGTGTAAACCTAATATATTGTTCCATGTAGAATTCTTCATGCAAGTCCCCATGCAAGAAGGCAGATTTAACATCCATCTGATGGACTTCCCATTTGAAAGAGGCAGCAAGGGAAAGAACAAGGCGGACAGAGTTCATTTTGAAAACGGGGAAAAGGTTTCAGTATAATCAATGCCTTCAACTTGTGAAAATCCCTTAGCAACAAGGCAAGCTTTATGTTTATCAACTTTCCCATCTGGCCCATACTTGGTTCTGTAAACCCATTTGCATCTAACAAGTTTTCGTCCCTTTGGTAGAGGAACAAGATCCCAGGTATCATTTGCCAATAATGAATGATATTCTTCATTCATAGTTGCGTCCCAATGTGGATGGCCTGAAGCTTCTGCAAAGGTGTCAGGATCATAATTTCCTGACACTTGAGCCAGTAAAGAAGAGGCTCTTTCAAACTGAGAACGGGTACGGCACTGATCTGTAGGATCACCGGCAAGATCACTTGCTGCATCTCGGGTAGCTTGCACCCATTTTGGAAGTGAAGGAGATGAAGGAAGATCCTGGGAAGGTGGGGGAGGATTGTCATCCTCACTTTCATCATCTGAAGAAGAAATATGTTCAAAGGTAGAAGAGATAGAGAGAGGTGGCACATGCGCCAAACTAGGCTCGTAGGCTGATTTATTTTCATCAAACTTTACATCTCTTCTAATTATAACATTTTTGGACTTAAATGGAATAAGTCTATATGCTTTGACAACTTCATAATATCCAACAAAGATACATTTTTCACTTTTTGGTTCTAAAGCTTTACATTTTTCATCTGGAATATGGGCCCATGCTTCACTTCCAAAAACACGAAAGTGACTCACATCTGGTTTAATAGAGCTCCATGCTTCTTCTAAAGTGATGTTCTTTAAAGCTTTAGTAGGAGTGCGATTTAGTATGTAATTTGCACAGTTAATTGCTTCTGCCCAATAGTTAAGACTATGTTCTTTAGATTGAAGCATACAATTAGCCATTTCCTTTAAGGTGTGATTCTTCCTTTCCACTATATCATTTTTTTTTGGAGTATATGGAACAGTATGTTGCATTTGGATTCCATGCTCAGTGCAAAAGTTTATGAAGTCATTTTTAACATATTCTCCACCATTAGCTGATCTTAGCTTAAGAATTTGATGTCCATATTGTTTTTCAACAAAGGCCTTAAAGGCCAAGAATTTGTTAAATACTTCACTCTTGAGTTTTAAGAAATATACCCAAGTGTGTCTGGAGAAATCATCAATGAAAGTTAAGAAATATTTGTAGCCAGAGAAGGAAACAACTGGAAGTGGACCACATAAATCACTATGCACAAGCTTGTAGAGGGGCCGAGGCGTGCCAAGAGGCACGTTTTTCAAAACTGTCCCGATGATGTTTTCCGAGTACACATCCGGAACAAACACCATCTCTGCAAGATACCATGGGAAGACCTGTCACCATATTTTCTTTACATAGGTTCTGAAGAGAGCGATAGTTTAAGTGACCAAATCGCTCATGCCAAAGTTTGCTCACTTCATCATTATGAGCAACAAATACTGAGGGAAGATTTGATGACCCAAAGTTGTGAAACTTATACAACCTTGTGGAATCATCAGCAATGCCAGTGGCTAATATCTATCTAGGATCCTTTAGGTCCTTAATTACAACATCGTGAGGTGAAAATTCAATGATTTTACCTTCACCTGAATGAGTTATCTGATATATAGATAGAAGGTTGGAGGATAAGGTTGGAACACATAATACATCATTAAATTGACCATTGTCTATATGAACAGTTCCAGTCCCTACAACACTAAGAGATCTATCATCACCAACATATATATTTTTGGTGTTACAATCATTTAAAGAAGAAAACATGGCTTTATTTTTGGCCATGTGATAAGAAGCTCCAGAATCAATGAGCCATTCATGAGAATGAGAGGAAGAAGATACATTTAATGCATAGCCAGACTGAGATGCTTGACAACCACATGCAGAAAGTGCCATTCCTGAAGATGAATTTGAAGAGTGCTCCAAATTGATGTTATGCTTCTTCATTGCTGCTTCCAAGGCTTCCATCTTCTTAAAGCATTTAGATTCTAAGTGGCCATCTCGATTACAAAAGTTGCAATGTCTATCAGTCTTCTTGCCTTTGTTTTTATTTGCCTTATCATTCTGGTGAAATGATTTTTCATTTTGAGGCTGAAATTGCTTAGGACCCTTGTTTGGTTTAGGACCATTCTTTTTAGGATATGACTTCTTACGATTCTTTGAGTTTGGTTGCTGCTGGGCGATTAACGCTTTCTTAGAAGAGTTTCCAAGATTAAGAAGACCAAGGTGTAAGATTTTTTCTTGTTCTCTTATTAAAGAATCACAAAAAGCATCAAAGGAAGGCGGCTTGTATTCATGTCCTTGAGAAATGAAGGCTTGTCTTGTAGAATGGAAGGTGGAAACAAACACAGAGTAGGTTGGTCCCAACTTCGAAAGAATGCAATAGATAAGGGCACTGTCTGCTTTCTTAATTTTAACACCTTCCAAAAGAAGTCTAATGGTCTTGAACTTGGACAAGAAATATTCAATGCAAGAAAAATCATTGGGGTTTAATGTAAGCAACTCATTTTCAAGTTGATGGGCTCTAAGTTCATTTTTTATTCCAAAAATTTTAGTAAGTTGTTCCATTGCTTTATCAGGAGTATCAAGTTCAGTAATATGGAATCTAAGATCGGGAGAGATGGACATCCCTATCAACCCACGTGCTTGATCTTGCCTATTTTCCCATTTGGCTACTTTCTCTTCATCTTTTGGCTTGGTTTCTTGGCCTGTGGCGATTCGGTAAAAACCTTTACTTCTAAGTAAATCCACAATGTAGGACCACCATTGGAAGTAGTTGGTTCTATCAAGGATAACTTGGCATGAACTTTCCATTTTTACAAAAAATAAAGCTATATATGCTGAAACTAAGTGTTCCAATGGAAAGAGCTTGAAAAGTTAGGCTGGTTCAAAAAAAACGGTTCTGAAAACGGCTTCCGGATGAAGAATTTATGACCTTTTTAAAAAAAGTTGATGAAGGTGCCGACAAAGTGCGGGAATGTGCGGAAATGAAAAAAAAACTCTCTTTTTTCAACAAAAAGGAGATTTGAACCCAAGACCTCTACTCTCTTAAATTAGCTTTGAACCAAGTGAGCTATACAAAAAGAGAGAGAGAGAGAGAGAGAGAGAGAGAGAGAGAGAGAGAGTGCAGGGGGGGCTTTGTTTTCTTTTAGTCACGGATGCTTTGGATTGCGTGCTTGCTTGAGAAAGATCTTTTTCTCCCTACAAAACAAAAACACAAAACCCAACACAGACATGCAAAAAAAACAAGCCTTACGGCTTAAAGTTAGTTTTACCCGGAAACTAAATATTTTCCTCAATGTTTCTGATTTTCTGAGATCACACTAAGGTGCAGGGAAAAGAGCATACGCATGAGAAAAATTCTTCATTTCTGTTTCTGATTTGCCCAGATTGCACAGAATCGCAGGGCAAAGAGCATACACAGAAATGAAAGGTATAGATCCACTAAAAAAAATAGCTAAATAAACCGAAACCGAAATAAACAGAGAGAAAATAACAGTAAACTACAAATAAACACTCTATACCTCCAGATCTAAAAAAAGACGCAGCTAGGGCTACCGGAAACCTTTTCGCGTGAAATGAAAGGGGTTCCACACTGGAACAGATGATCCCAACACAACAGAGCAGTCCTCTCGGCCCGAAAGCAATCAGAAACAACAAATCTAGGAGATGGCAGTCGCATGCAGTTCTACCGGCTTCAGATTTGGATCAACAACGGACGCGGCCCTCAATTAGCTCTGATACCATGTAGGAATTTACATGGTAAGTTCCTCAGACAGAAAACTAAAAGGACACCGCTCACAAACAGATCACAGATCAATACACCTGTATTTTGACGTGGTTAAAACCCTCAGAGAGGGAAACAGTCCACGGCCTGTGCCAACGTGGCTACTACAGGCAATTTATTAATAAAAGAATGAAAATTTACATAAGCTTCTCTCATGCACGGTTAACCTACAAATGACCCTCCATGCGCTTTAAATAGAATTCAAGGACCAATCGGGTGTCAAGCCACGGATCAAGTGTCAGTATTACCGAGGAGAGAATGAATCGTCGGATCACTACATATCATGACCGTCGGATTGTAAGTTACAAATGTACATAGTAAAGAAACACACTTTACCTAACTCTATACTAGACCAAGTTATACTTAACTATTCCTACGTGTTGGAATATCCTAACACAAAGGAGGGAGGAAACAACCAAGGCGCCAAGCGAAAGACTAAGGTTGGTGCACTTCTCCTCTCTCATCTATCTCTTATAAAGGAAAACACAAGTTACTTTGAATTGTTTGTTTCTAATATAGCTACCCATCTTAGTGGGACTAGCACCTTTGAATAGACACTAGTTATCCCAGAAACACATACCTTCTACCATACCTTTACCATGAAGTATTCAAAGAACCTTCTCTCCAATATGTCTAAGCCTTTGATGCCACAACATAGTCTTCTCTCTAGAGACCACTAGATTTTCTGCTCCACTTTTAGGAACCACAGAATTGATGCACCCATCAATAATAGTGTTACCTTGTAGCTTGTAAAGAGTTCCAATTCGAACTCCCCACATAAATACCAATGCTCCCCGAACTATTTTGCAAGTATCCTTATCGAACACTATTTTTACACCTGCATCATCCAACTTGCTAATAGAAATCATATTTCTGGCTAATTTAGGAATATGCAGAACACCGAAAAGTATTCTAACCCTTCCACATTGTAGCTTCAACTTTACTTTTCCATGACCAATGATTCTAGCCTTCCTGTCATCCCCCAAGAAGACATCACCACGATCATATTTCTCATACTCACAAAACCACTCTCTATGGGGAGTGAAGTGAAGGGATGCACCTGAGTCAATCAACCATGCCTCATGATCTACATGTGTACTTGAAGAAGCCAAGTACACATCCCCACCTTCATCTGAGGTGGTTTTCACCTTTGTAAAAGGAGCATCATCAGATCCCTTTCCTTTATCAGGAGCTTTAGATTTACAATCCCTTTTGTATTGCCCTTCCTTTCCGCATTTCCAGCACACCACTTTTACAAGTTTTCTATTATGAAACCATGTGAGCTGGTTTCATAACATTCTCCTGGAGATTTAGATCTCCCTCTAGATTTAGATCTCCCACTCGATGACTTATTTTTGTTTCTATTCTGGGACTATCCTCGTACAAACAAGGCATCACCATTCTGGCTCTCCATATTTTTCCGTCTCATCTCCTCCATCAGCAAAGATGAGACTATTTCATGAAACTACAAGGTAGTTGCATTGCTACCTATTACAATAACCAAAATATCCCACGAATCTCATAGAGAACACAACAAATTGATGCACTTATCTTCATCTGAAATTTTAACATCAATAGATGCTAACTGGCTTACCATATTATTAAATGCGTTCAGATGCTCTGTCACCGAGTCTCCATCTTTCATCCTCAGGTTACACATCTTTTTCTGCAAGAACAATTTATTCACCAGAGACTTAGATTGGTACAAAGTCCCTAACTTGTCCCACAAAGAATTCATTGTAGCTTCCCCTAATAAATTCAGCAATACTGATTCTGAGACACACAATCGTATTATGCTCTTTGCCTTCCAATCCAACTTCTTCCATTCTTGATCAGACACTCCTGTTGGTTTAGTACTCGAATCTACCGAAACCCAATGATCTTTATCCACCAACAGATCCTCCATCTTGAGTTTCCACAACTCAAAGCTCTGACCATTAAATTTCTCAATTTCTATCTTTCCACTGCTCCCCATCTTCTTTTACCACCAAAATCGATCTCGCAGATCTCCCACAGAACAGGGTCTTTCACAGGCCTGAGCGAAACCCCTCTGCAAAAAAGGCGTCCCCTTGAAGCCAAAACAACTCTGATACCAAATGTAGGTTTTAACCCCATACAGAAATTACCTGCATAAGAATTTTAAGAACAAAAAATATACAAATGCAAGAGCATAGCACATAAAAAATACATACACACAGAGATTTCCCCTGGATCCCAAAACTAGGACTACCAGCGTGATTTTTCATTATTCTCCTTTCAATGTTATAATACATATTTATACATGCCGAAGCATCCAATAGCATGGACCGAAAACATCTCATCCAATACCATGGACCGAAAACCATCGCATCCAAAAACATGTGCGAAAATCATACACAAAACCATAGGTGGGTCCGCCCAACCTAACATAGGTTCCAAAACCAAAATTTTCCAGGGCACTACCCCAAACCCCATAAAGTGGGGTTACGGGTATGTCTCAAACCCCATGTGACCCCTCGCTACACAATTGGTGCAACGAAGGGGGGCTCCGCCCCTCCCTCTAACCCCCTGGTTAACTACGTGGGCTAGTCGTCGAAAGAATATAACATAACCCAACATGTTGAATCTAGTGCAATAGTCTTGGACAGTTTCATGGTGTCCTCTTCTTAGGTTTTCGTATTCAGATAAAACCTGAAGGAGGTCTCTCCTTTTCTCCCATCTATTCAAGAATTGTTGATAGATAGTTCTTAGGCTATCTATAATATTGGGTGTTAAGGCTCTGAACTAAGTTCTAACTTCCCCAGATAAAATTTGAACAAATATCCTCATTTGTATATCAGCAATATCTATTTCATAAATTTCAAAATAATCAGTCATCTTTTTGGTATGTTGTTGGGCTGTATAGGTTCCAGTGCCATCAAAAGTAGTAATCTTACTTTGGTAGTCCTGGGGCATAGCACCTAACTTAGTTGGTAGTACCAAGGGAGCATATCTGTTGGCCATAGCTGTTGGTAGTGGTGAAACGAAGGCTGGAGTTGGGGTAACAGGGGATGTTTGAGTTGTGGATGGAGAGCTTAGAGTAATGATCAAATGTGGAGTGGTTTGAGGTTGAGAGGGATGAGGGAAAGATGATGAACTTGCAGAAACAGAAGTGACTATGGAAGGATTAGAGGTTTCTTCAATGGTAAGATCAGATTGAGGTGAGTTCTGTAAATTTTGGTCAATTAAAAAATTAGCTCTTTGGATCTCGAATTCTCTAATGAACTCTGGGTCTTGCACTAGGTCTATTAATTCAATGTCGGATGAAGTCCGAAACAGAGAGGTTTCAAAGTACTCATCAAAGGGTAGGTCTTCTAGGAAGAGCCACTTAGTAGGACAATATTGAGATCTAAAGATGGGTTGAGGGCTAATATAACTTTCTTGTCTTCTAAGAATTCTGGGGATCAGTTTGGGGTTCTCAAACACTTGGGGTGGATTAGGGTCAGGATTAGCCCTAGTGTACCAAGTTCTTTCTGAATCCAGATTTTAGGTTTTGCTTTTGTTTTCTTAACAGATATCAAAACAACTTCTATAAATTATTTTAGATGCTTTTAGATTTAAGGTTTAAATTTCTTAAAGATTTGTTTTAACTAAGGAATCGTTCATTGCCTAGTATGGTCACCACTATGTTATCACTCAGATTTTCCTTGAAGTTGTTAGAATAAGGAAAGGGGTCCAAGGTAACCACAAACCAATCTTTTAATTACAGGTTCTAGCCAACCTATACTTAGAGAGGGCTCTCTCTTTAAGTTTTAGCTTTGTTTTATGGGTTATTAGGCTAGTTATGAAAGCTTGGGGGGTTGTGATTTTGTTTGGTGGTGGAATTCAGGAGAAGATGGATAGAACAAGGTATTTCAGGCCATTAGGCTATGGAGTCAACTGAAGAAGGCTTAACTGGATCAAGTTGATTTAACAAAGGAGAGTTTCATAGGGCAAGATAACTAAACAAAAGATAAATGTTAGTTTCAAATGGGTGAAATGGTCATGAACAGGGAGGAAGGGCAACTAAGAATCCTTCAATGGGGTCCAAGATGAGGGAAAGTGGGTGCTCATTAACAAAAAGAAATTAAGTATTCTTTGTTAAATGGTCACAGTGATAAACTATTAAAGTAGGGAGCAATTAAGAATTCCCTACCTATAATAGCCTGGAAGAAAACATTAATAAAATAAACGATTTTAAAGACAGAATGCAGTAAATCTCCTTCTAAAATATAACTTTTCATTTATCATTCAGATATGAAACACATATGAATATTGATTAAACAAGAAAATTGTAAACACAAGATATAGAATACTTATTTGTTTCTCGTTTGACACAGGTATCCTGAAAAATTCCTTTTCTTTATTACTTTATTCCATCCAGCCATACCAAAGTTGTTCAATAGCACCTCAATTCCAAAAGTACATTGTCTATAGAAATGTCTAAGAATCCACCCTCAATACTTCGAATGAGGAAGTATTTATACAAATGTTTACATCAAAATATCTCCTAACTAAGAGAGATATATTCTAGGAAAACTAAATATCTTTTACATGAATATAGAGATAGATGATCTCGAATGTAGAAACGAAATGTGAACTGATTGTTGCTCTCCTTGTTTTTGTTGAAGGAGATGGAGGCAGGTCCTAAGAATATCCATCTTGCTATTGTGCTAGTAACTCTATGCTTGGCGTCTGATTTTATTCTTTCACTGATACTCTTTCATCTGTATCTGATACTCTTTACCTGTTCACCATTGTTCACCCTTTTTACCAGACTTTACTGTGGTAAATATTTCTATTTACTCCACTGTTTACCATGGTAATTTATAGGATGTCGGTCATGCTTGACCACCAATCATCTTTTGGTATTATTGTCCTTGTCAGCTTCTTGTACATTTCATCCACTTCAGTATATTTCACAAAATTAGGTTGCACTGGGAATAGGTGCTTCACTTCATGTTCAATGTAAAAACGGTTCTCCAAACCATCATAGAGAACTTTCCCTATGGGCAATGCCTTGACTTCAGATGAACTGGCCTAATGGTTAGCTTGCTGATGTAATTTGTTGATGCAATCTATCTGAACCATTAGCTTGTCATTGATGACTAAAGGACTTGGGAATCCTTTACTTTGTAAGATGCCAAATTTCCTCATGAACTCTTCGATACTCTTCGATGTCTTCCTGCATACTTTGACATCTTCGTTCCAGACCTTGCATCAGATTTCTCTTCATCAATACTTTCTTTATTTTGAGGATGGTAGCAGTCCTATCCTCAATGTTTAATTGCTCCAATTGTTGCCTATTTTTAGTGTTTAGAAAATTTATTAACTGGATTTCCACTTCAGGCTTTCTACCCAATTCCTCTCTAGTCCTTTGAACTTCTTCAAGAGAAAGCTTAACCAAATCAATTTGCTCAAAAATGATTTGAATTGATGACCAAATATCATTGATGGAATCAATGATATTGGTCCACAATATCCTCCTGATCTATGTTAAAGGCCTGTCAAATGTCAGGTCCTTCTCCAATGCTTTAATTCGTTGGGTTAAGCCATTGTTTTTCCTCATCTCTTCTGCAAAATTGATCTTTGATATATCATATTTCTGCTACAAAGTAGTGAATTTCTCTTTCACTTTCTGTAGTTCTGTGACTTGGAGTTTCATCTCCTCCATGGATTTTATTAAGTCTTCTGTACTCTGTGTTGGTGTATTTATTTATCATGTACTTGTTACCTCTAAGGGTGCAGCTGTTGCCAAAGGAATTTTTGGTGCTAAAGCAAGTGCCAATGTGGAAGGGAATGTTGTTGAAACTATTGGTGCTACAGTTTGAGGCTGTATGGCCAACTCACTCTACCTTGACTATACTTCTTTTTCCAATTCCTTCTCTGTCTCTTTTAATTGCTCATTTAGCTTAAGGACTAAGTCCATAAGCTCTTTTTCATTTTTATTCTCAATCACTTCACCAATCTGAGGGTGAATGAGTGGTGGCAATTTCAATTGTTTCCTAAGTGAAGCTATATCTTCATTCTTCTTCTTTATTAGGCTCTCTGTTACCTTGACATCCTTTGGGTCATGGCCCAACTCAATAATTAATTCCTCCAATGATTTGATTCTATTGTCTTTTTCCTGTGAGGAAGCCTTTTCTAGTTGCAATTGGGCAGTACTGTTGCTTAGTGAATTTTGCAACCTATGTGCCATCATTGCCTTTCTAGTCATTGTAGAATAGACCATTTCCCTTGTTTGTTTGTGTAGTTCTATCTGGTCGATGGGGTGGATGTCTTTAACCATGACTTCAAAGTCAGTCTTGAGATAATCTGCCAGGGATTTTGGCTGTAGCACTATGGGCTTTAGGAAACTCATTTGCATGTTTCCTTCTTTGATGTCAAAAGTTGACATCAATCTGGTTTGATTCAAAGGGGCCATATTTAAATACTGAGCATAGGCTTGGTCCTTCAGTTGCTCATTCTTTGTCTTGATTTCTTTAAATTTTCCATTTATATCTATAACCTTCGAAGAATACCTCAAGGATAAAATTTCTATGCTTTGTTGCATTTCCAGTTCTTGCCTTTGTGAACTTGAGGGTGTCCCACCTGTGTGTAAACTATCTATTACTTCCTTGATCATGCTCTCTGTAGTTTCTCCAATGAACTCTTCCTCTAAATAAGGATTCAACATTTTCCTCTTAGCAAAGGTTTGATTTGTAGGTCTACTAGAACGGGTGGTTACTTCCCTATCTCTTTTCAAAATTCTTTTCTTCATTCAGAAGAGTCTGCACTACTGGGGGATTTCCCATGTTGGTTTGAGTTGGATGTGGCTGTGGTGGATGTAACTCTACTGATATCTCAGGATGCTCTGATTTCTCTGGTTGTTCTATTGTTTCTGGTTGTTCTGATGTAGCTGGTTGTTCTACTCTTGAGGAAGTTGGTTCCTAAGTTTCCTTCTGTGAAGGCTCTGTTGTGGGAGCACTGGTTTCCTAGGCTGCCTTTTGGGGAGACTCTGTTTCCACATGTTCAAAAGAGTGCAGGTCAAGTCTATTATCCAAATATTTCATCACATTGTCAACCTCAACCTGATCACTATCCTATTCTATCAAAGTCCCTTCCCTCCATTCATTCAAATTTGCATACTATTCTATCTGAAGGATTCTGTGATGGATATAGGGTGACAATTTATGTTTCATTCTTCTGTCGCAACTGAAACTGTGAGGATCATATGTCCAAGAAAATCTTTTGTTTAGTTTCATTATTGTTTCTATGATTTCTTCTGCCCTTTTCCTTGCTTCTCTATTGTTTCACACAAATGGGCCTAAGTGGCCTTTGATCCTCAATTGGGCTTTCTTCTTTGCCTTGGTGAAATGAATTTGGTCAGAGTTTAATATTTTCCTGTAATATTCCAAGGAAAACAATCTCATAGGGACATACTTAGGTAGCTTGAAAGGAGCGAGCTCACACCCATAGATTCAGATCTTAGTGTGATTCTGGTACAAGTACCAATCACCTATCTTGTACTGCTTTGACAGTTGAAGGATTCTCTTGATATCATCACTGATTCTTGGGGGAGGATGTCCTGTCAGCATGTTGGTTATAGGATAGACAAATTGATCTATGAATTTATTCTATGAATAGGGAGAAGTGTATGAGTAGTGGAAGATGGAAGTCAAGAAGATGACTAATCTAGGATTACCTTTGGTTTCAAGCTTATTCAGAGAGAATGGGAATTTTTCAGTTTGGTAATACAGGAAAAGGTGATATAGGACTATGGAATACTTGAATAATCTCTGATTTTCCAATCTCATGAACTGATCATGGATTTTGTCAGTTGTGAATGCAGCATAGTCATACTTGGCAAAACGGGGCTGGCCAAGGGTGAAGATAGTCATATAAGCAAAGGTCATTTCATCCACATATTCATTGGTTGTGAAACTAAGAATATAGGAAATAATGGTAATAATATCCCTCCCTAAGCTTGTAAAAGCACCTGTCATGTGGGGTGGAGGGTTTTCTGAAATGTATTATTCCAACATGAACATTTGGCAAACTCTGGCAATCTCTGATCTGGATAGTTTGGAAGATTTGTCAAGTAAATTACAAATATACAAAGGGGTAAGGTTCTGACTAGGTTGCAACTGCAATATTTCATTGATGGAGTCTAGTGTAATGGTAAAAAGGATTTGCTGGTCGGGGGACATTACTGCTCTAAGATTAGGGTTATAATTGGCATGGCACTGGTGAACAATGTCTAGGAAAATGTGCACAGAAGAGAATTGGTACTTTGGGAGATTTGATTCCCACATACCAATATTGTCAACATTATTGAGGTAAAGGTTCTAGTATTTACAATGCAATCTTAAGGGGGAGTCATCAAATGTTTGGTCTTTTATATGAAAATATTTATCTACTAAGGGCAGATAATCCAAATCTCTATGAGGAGTAGTGATAAGAGGTACATTGAGGGCTACGGGGGTTTCCATTTCTAGTTCTTGTGGATTTAGAGATGGAAATGGGGTTTTTGAGTAACGTTGGTGAAAACAAAGGGCCTTGGGAGTCTTTAAATTTAACTTCTGCAGCTAAATTACACTGAATTTTGGGGTTTTCAATGTAATCGAAAAGGAAATTATGTATTTATAGGGTTTCTGAAAGGAAACTGGTAAATACCTGTTTATGGAGTGATTGGCAATGGAGTACTCGTTCAGTGGGTGCAAATGGTGCACTGGAGCGGCATCGCACTGCAATTTTCAGGGTAGTTGATGGTTAGCATACAAGTTGGTCGAATTTACGTCCTAGTTGCATGGATGAGTTTTTAGAATAAGGAAAGAAAATGGATTAACTTTTTTTTTTATGCAAAGTCAAAGTTTTTGGTAGGTTTCGTGAAGCAGAAAGGTGGCGTCAGCGAGGAGGTGACTTGACGTTTTGTCGTTATCAGGAGGTGGTAAGGAGGTTTCATTGCACCACTTTTGGAGGGTAAATGGTATTTGGGGGGAGCCATGCGATTCGATACATCTTTCGACACGTAGCATCGGCACTATTCATGAAACGGCTCACATCGCGCGCTAAAGGTCGATCAAAAAACTCGTGCCATATGAGCGAAAGCCGTCAGATCTAAAGGATTCGATCAGATGGTGGTCAAGGTAATGACGTGATTGAATGATAACAGGGGCAAGCCCAATATTAATTAAAGGATTTAATCATATTGGGGATGATTTGATTGGTTGGGAGAGTTATTAATTAGTCCAGATGACTAAACTAATCCCCATTAAATGGTGGTGGGGTCAGGTTCTTAATCAACTGTAGATTAGTTAATTAATCCCATTTAATATTTGTTTTGCAGTTGTATTAACCATCGAGGCATGATATGTAATAATTTGGTGTTTTGCATAATATAATAATACAGGCGTGGGTAATTTTCTTTTATTTTGGAATTATATAATAAAAAATTATGGTTAATATGACCAAATGAATGGGAAAGCTCTAATTCTAATGTTTTTCGAAAGCATTTCCACATATAACATATTGAGTTAGGCTAAAGTGTATAAAAGGGTTTTTACGAAGATTTATTTCAATTTCCCTAAGTAAAATAGGATTTTACTTAGGAAAAGTTTTATCAAAAGAATGAGTGATCTTATGGAGAGATAATTTTGATGAAAGGGACTTAAGTACTTTAGGCATTTCCAATTATTGGGCCGAGCGTCCGGTCCCTCCAAAAGTCAGAGAAATGCTCTGAGCCTCTAACTTTGGCAATTACCTTTAGCACTTAGGGAATTAGTGAAGATTTTAGGGGAATGAGTAGGGAAGTTAATTATTTTGACTTTGAATGTTGATGTGTCTTTCCATGTGATACATGCCTTTCTTAGTGGTGAAAGTAAAATATTTAAGCATTGTGCTTAACCATCTCATGCAACCATCATCTACTTACCCTACCTACTTTATCCTAGCATTTTCACTTCTTTATTAGGGTACACTTAGACTGGAAAACCCTTATCAAACTTTCTTTTCTTTTACATATGAATTCCTATCTAAGTCTACACTTATTACATCCAAGGGCTCATATTAAACTATTGAGCTCCTTTCTCACTCTACCTATCTATTTACTTGCCAACATTACACTGTTTGGTCAGATCTTTATTCTCCATATCTAAAACATGGAATTGAAAACATGGAATAACCAAGTTTAAACTATTTGGTTACCATGGATTGTGGCAAAGGTGACAAGTTGCACATAATCTTTATTATACGTAAAAGTAAATGCTAGTGGCATTTAGACTTGCATACTTTTATGGTCTTTTATTTTTGTTGGGGTTCATTGTCTTTCATTTTTTGACCTCTTCTTTAGTCTTTTTACCCATTTATTCTTTTTCTAGGGTATACCCTCCTTACATTTTTTTATTTTTTTTATTTTTTCAAATGTGGAAAATCTTTGCAACAAGTAAAGGTATGAACATATTTCCAAGCTAAACCAAGTCAATCATGATATATGACACCTATTGGTATAGGGGCATAACATGTGTTATCACAACAGAAGATAAAAACTAAGGCAGAGGCCTTAAAAATTGCTATTAGGCTTCATGAGACCCTGATGCAGGATCGTAACCTAGGAGTTTAGCAGATCCACGCGCAGCTGAAGAATCTATGCCTTGAGATGTAGAGTCCGAAATAGGACAGGACGGTTTGACCAGAAGTGTGTGAAGAAGTATGGTGCGTGATGTTATCACTGAAAGGATTTCAAAGAAAAACGGTAAGGTAAGGAAGAATTGGTCTTGGTCATTCTCATTGTTTCTTTTAAGGATAGAGTCTTGTTCCCTTTGTTAAATATGGTCAACAATCTTGTTTTACCCAACATTGGTCCCACATTTGTTCAAAGTTTCATGTGTTAAGGTTGTTTCAAAAATTACATGCACTACGAAATCAACTAGGAGTTTTCATAGTGCAAACTCACAAAAATACACTATGTGCGCTACAAAACTTTTGTAGCTGCACATCATGATTTTGTGGGCCAATTTTGAGAAGAAAAAGGAACCCTTCTTAAAGATGGGCTGCTACAAAGGATTACTAACAGGTTTTGGACATCAAGCAAGGGAAAATCAAGTGAGGGGAGGGCATCTATGAACTCCAAACCCTATGTTATGAAAATGGTCATTATTTCATAGCTAGTATTGTTCATGAGACATCAAGCATCATTAAAGGAGTTATTCATCTTAGCAAAAGTATTTGAGCAGGTTATATGGTTAATTTAATGCATGTATGTGATTAAAAGAGACAACATGGTCAGGAGAAGGATTCAAAGACAAGCATAAGGATGAAACTCTAAAAAGGAGGAACTTTGTCTCCTTGTTTCTAGCAGTCAACTTTCAAGGAGATACTTGAGCATATGAGAACTCAATTTTGAAAAATGAAAGAGGATTTTATTCCTAAGATAATGAAATACAAAAACCTCATTCGGTTTCTTCAAATTCATTATGAGGTGGGATAAATTCATGGTTACACTTGTGCTACAAAACTGTTGTAGGTGCAATTTGTCACAAGCATATTTTTACACTTGTTTTTCAAAGACTCATTCTGGGCAGTAGGAAAGATTTTTCAAAATACCAAGAGACATTTTTGTTCCGCATGGATTGCTTCAGAAAAGCCTCCTTAAGTTGTTCCAAATACATTTTTTATGAGAAGGTATGAGCTTTGTCCCAAGACTTATTTTTCATCCAGAACAGAGCAAGGAACAGTCTCCTAGTTTCTAGGAACAACAAAAGGATGAGTCATCAAGGGCCAGCTGGAGGGTTATGAGCACCACCAAATTTGACTTCATGGAGTTATAGGTGTCAAAGAAGTCTTTAAATGTTTAGATAAGGTTGCTATAATCATAATAAGGAGTTACACTCCTAGTTTTATTAGGTCTCTAGGACTGCTAGTTAGCTATATTTTATATTAAATAGTTAGTTTTAAGTGTCAATGGGTGTCAAATTAGGAGGAATTCGAATTCCCCTCATGCTGGAGGAAGGAATATACATGAATTATATATATGGGAGAAGAACTAATGTATTAAGGGTTGAATATTTTTCAGAGAAACTCCCTTATTGTGCTTTGGTGTAATACTTTGTTTCTAGTAATACAGTGCTTGGCTTTGCTTCTCAGGAATCAGAAGGGATTCAATGTTTAGAATGTCTTGTGTTGTTCTTCTCTCTTTATCTACAATGGTATGAATGTGTGATTACTTAGAAATCACTGATAGTGCTCTAACTTCCTTTACACATTTATAAACTGTGTGGTCCTATGCATTTCTGATATATTCTCCATATGTTGAATTCTTATGCCCTAACTTCTATGTAAAGCTAACATTATTGTCAATACTGAAGCATATTTGACTCCATAAGCCCAATGGATAATTTCTAGTTGTGTTTCAACCTCTTACATTTGTTCTTTTGTTTCATAGAGTTAGCCATCTAATTCATTATCAAAAATCTTTAATATTTTGAGAGAGCCCTCTCAGGTTGGGGAGGCTAAGCCTCAGCCAAAAGTTGGTTTGAAAGAGTTACACAAGGCCTTCCTAATCAGTAGCCTATCACGTCAAGGTTTTGTGATAACATTTTGGTGCATCTTCCAGGAGCCTAAAGTCTATTCATTCCAAAAATTAAGAGGCTGAACTTCTGAAGGTAGCAGGAGCTCAGACATCTTTTTGAGCCTGCAAAAAAACCTTGGCGACTCCACACATTGAATAACAAATTGGAAGGTGAATCCACTGCTGGAAGATCAGTAGCTTGATGAAGTTTCAAGATGAGTTCCACTACAAGAATGAATGCTAGGTATGCTCCTACGAATCGGTCTCATATCCCTGGTTTTCCAAAACCTATGCCAAAGGTTGATTGGTTAGAGGATCTTCCAATATTCAAAGATGAAAAGAAAGACAATGCTGCTCTTCATTTGGTTAGGTTTCATATGCATGTACGCAGTCTTAAGGTTCAGTTCCCTGAAGATTGTCTCATGAGGATGTTTATGACCACTTTAGAAGGAAAAGCATGGTCTTGGTATAAAAGTTTGGAAAATGGTTCATTATATTCTCTTGCTAATTTCCATGATGCATTCTATGACATGTATAAAGAGTGTCATCCCTCCTTATTGTTGGTCAAAGATTGTTGTAAACATTCTATGAGTTTTATTCAATATTTGGAGGATTTTTATGATGATGATGAATTTATGGATGAAGAAATTCTAGAGGCTCCTCATAACAATACATTTCAACACCAAGAAGAAAGTATAACATCCCATGAAATGCAACCTGAAAGCTAGTAGGGGTTTATTTATGAAAACCATGTTCAATCCTCTGATATGAACGAGAAGATGCAGCAAACTTGCCAGTCTTTTGATCACAATGAGTATGAAAATGAATTCAAACACCAAGAAGAAATGATGGAAGAAATTTTTTATAACCCTCAGGCAGAGGAAGGGTTGTTCATTTTTGTAATTCCTTGTTGTATATTACTTCAAAGAATGATCACAATAGTGAGGAAAATTACATTGTCTATAGGAATCATGCAGAAAGGCAGTTGGATAGCACATCAAAGGAATTTTGTGTGGCTGAGGATCAGTTGTCTGAAGAGATATAATGTTATGATGATTATCAAAATAACCATGTTCTCTTTGACCCTATAAATGAATACATGGCAAAGTTTTGCACGTCAGTATTTCATTTTCATTTGCTTTATGAAGATCAGGTACATTATGAGTTGATTTGTTCATCTCACTACCATGGTTATTTTGAGGTCGAATGCAGTCAAGAGCCTCCAATATCAGAAAGGAAAATTGATTGGCTTTATTGGAAATATCATGTTGCTTGAACCAAAGTGGAAATTGCAGCTAGTAGGTAGGTAGGAAAATGCAAATAAGCTCAAGGTTGACTGAGCATTTTTCAGTGGATGTAGATTTCTTTCTCCAACAATGATCATCAAGCTTAAGCCCGAGGTGAAGGCCAAGGGGATGCTTGTCAAATAAATTTATGTTTATCATAAGTGGATGAAGCATTGGACATACGAGTTCTTAGTGTACCACAAGGGCACACTACCCTAAGTGGAGCCACTATTATCACTGAAAAGATTTCAAAGAAAAAGGGTAAGGTACGGAAGAATTGGTCTTGGTGATTATCATTGTTTCTTTTAAGGGTAGAGTCTTGTTCCCTTTGTTAAATATGGTCAACAATCTTGTTTTACCCACCATTGGTCCCACGTTTGTTCAAAGTGTCATGTGTTAAGGGTGTTTCAAAAATTTCATGCACTACGAAATCAACTAGGAGTTTTCGTAGCGCAAACTCACAAAAATACACTATGTGTGCTAAAAAACTGTTGTAGCTGCACATCATGATTTTGTGGGCCAATTTTGAGAAGAAAAAGGAACCCTTATTGAATATGGGTTGCTGCAAAGGATTACTAACAGGTTTTGAACATCAAGCAAGGGTAAATCAAGTGAGGGGAGGGCATCCATGAACTCCAAACTCTCTGTTATGAAAATGGTCATTATTTCACAGCTAGTATTGTTCATGAGACATCAAGCAGCATTAAAGGAGTTATTCATCTTATCACAAGTATTTGAGCAGGGTCTATGGTTAATTTAATGCATGTATGTGATTAAAATAGAAAACATGGTCAACAGAAGGATTTGAAGACAAGCATAAGGATGAAACTCTAAAAAGGAGGAACTTTGTCTCCTTGTTTCTAACAGTCAACTTCCAAGGAGATCCCTGAGCAGCTGAGAACTAAATTTTGAAAAATGAAAGAGAATTTTCTTCCTAAGGTACTAATATAAAAAAACCTCTTTCAATTGCTTCAAATTAATTATGAGGCGGGAGAAATTCATGGTTAAACTTGTGCTACAAAACTGCTGTAGGTGCAATTTGTCACAAGCATATTTTTACACCTATTGTTCAAAGACTCATTTTGGGTAGTAGGAAAGGTGTTTCAAAAAAAAAAGAGTGGTTTTTGTTCAGCGTGGATTGGTTCATAAAAGCCTCCTTCAGTTTTTCCAAATACAGTTTTTATGAGAATATATCAGCTCTGTCCCATGACCTATTTTTCATCCAGAACAGAGCAAGGAACAGTCTCCTAGTTTCTAGGAACAACAAAAGGATGAGTCATCAAGGGCCATCTAGAGGGTTATGAGCACCACAAAATTCAAGTTCATGGAGTTATAGGTGTCAAAGAAGTCTTTAAATGTTTAGATAAGGTTTTTATAATCATAATAAGGAGTTACACTCCTAGTTGTATTAGGTCTCTAGGACTGCTAGTTAGCTGTCTTTTGTATTAAATAGTTAGTTTTAAGTTTCAATAGGTGTCAAATTAGGAGGAATTCGAATTCCCCTCATGCTAGAGGAAGAAATCTACATGAATTCTATATATGGGAGAAGAACTAATGTATTAAGGGTTGAATATTTTTCGGAGAAGCTTTCTTATTGTGTTTTGGTGTAATACTTTGTTTCTAGTAATACAGTGCTTAGCTTTGCTTCTCAGGAATCATAAGGGATTCAATGTTCAGAATGTCTTGTGTTGTTCTTCTCTCTTTAACTACAGTGGTATGAATGTGTGATTACTTATAAATCACTGATAGTGCTCTAACTTCCTTTACACATTTATAAACTGTGTGGTCCTATGCATTTCTGATATATTCTTCATATGTTGAATTCTTATGCCCTGACTTCTATGTAAAGCTAATGTTATTGTCAATACTGAAGCATATTTTACTCCATAAGCCCAATGGATACTTTCTAGTTGTGTTTCAACCTCTTATACTTGTTCTTTTGTTTCATAGAGTTAGCCATCTAATTCATTATCAAAAAACTTTAATCTTTTGAGAGAGCCCTCTCAGGTTGGGGAGGCTAAGCCTCAGCCAAAAGTTGGTTTGAAAGAGTTACACAAGGCCTTCCTAATCAGTAGCCTATCAGGTCAAGGTTTTTTTATAACACGTGAAATGCAAGAGCCAGGGTCATGACAAAGACCATTGCCTGGTGTTTACAAATTACCTCGCAGGAGGAGGACCGATGCCTTTAAGGCCAAAAGCTCAGGCAGGACCTAGCATGGCACCTACTTTGTGGTGCGCTATTTGTCAAATAGATGGAAATCATGCCATGGAAAACTACCACTTGTTACATAAGTATACACAAAATTCGCAACAGTTGTTCTACAACTTTTGCAGGTTGGTGGGACATAATGAGCGTACTTGCAAAAGGTATGAATTGATGATGGATACAACTCCCACCTATAGAGTTCAGGCTGAAACGCGACCCCTTGACCAAAATGCAGGAATGGCACAGACAGGATTTTAGGGGGGTGGACGAGGCTGAGGCGGAGGATGACCTGGAAGAGATTGTGGACAATTTATTTGCTACAATTGTGGAGGGTCAGGACACTATGCCCATCATTACACAAATCCAACGTGCATGTCATGCAAGTATTGCATACTATTTGATCATGAGATAGAGGATTGTCCTATGCTGATAGCTCGGATATGCAACAAAGGAGCACTACCACCTCCCCTGACTCAGAACCTATAGATGATGAGGTCTAAGCCATGCGAGGAAGACCCAAATGTAAACATTGTGCTCCAAAGTGGAATCGTGATGGGAGATGACAAAGGAAAACAACGAGAATATAGTACTTGCGTTCGCAAAACTTTGATGAAAGAATTTGAGTTTTATTTGGATTGCACTCGGGAAATCTTCATGGAAGCTAAGAAGAGCTTTGTTGACGCCTCCACTTTAGGAAGAAAAGATAAACCGAAGCTGGAAATGGACCCATCTATGCTCACAATGTTCCTAGAAACCTGTATGAAGATACTACGTGAAAATAAGGCTGTGAAAGGGTTACATGAGCTCATCAACAAATGCATTGGGACTGCACCAGGAGAACCGCGCGTAGTATGGAAGATTGGAAAACATAAGACAAGAACGGGACAAGAAATGAGACTAACCATACAGATCGAAGAGTATGAGATGGATCAAGTCATTTTAGATTTTGGATCAGATGTGAATGTTCTACCGAAACATACATGGGAGTGAATGGGAAGACTTGTGTTGCAATGGTCTCCAATTCAGCAAAGGATGTTGAACCAATAGAAAATTACACCCATGGGGCGATTGCAAGGAATAACTTTAGATATTGAGGGAATGAGCGCGTTGGCAGACTTTGAAGTGATAGAGATTATTGATGATAGAAATCCCTACCACACACTCTTGGGAATTGATTGAGCTACTGACATGAATAAGGTAATTTATATGAAGAAGCACAAAATGATCTTTGAGAAGAAATCATTGCGTGTAATTATACCCCTGGACCATGTTGAAGGATCGCGTTATACGGAACCGATTCGTGACTATGAAAGTGATGATGATTTAGATTGTATCTATAAGATAACATTGTGAGACCAAGGTTGGGTAAATCCCACCACGAATGGGAAGATTACATGGGAGCATGAGAACTCCTATACTTCAGATTCTGATGAAGAAATAGAACGATGGAAAAATCTGTTACATGAAGTAACTACGCTAAATTGTAATATGATGACCAGATCACTGCGTCGTGTGTCAACGGACATAAGAGATCTACCTACCTATGATGGATTGAAGGAGGCAGATACTTTCTTGGATGAATTTGAAAGAGAAGTGTTAGAAAAACAATGCTTCCAGGCCTTGGACTAGGTATTACACGCTACACCGGCAAGATGGTGGGGTACGCACAAAGGTAGTTTTGGCGATTGGTACGAATGTAGGAAAATGATGAGAGCATGCTTTGGGAAGCCTAAGATGTGACTAATAGACAAGTACAGTGGACAGGATGATTTGTGTGTGCATCTGGCCAAGTGGGCACAGGCATATGGAGAAAATCCATAACCTGAGTCGGTGCACCTTTTCTTTCTTACCCTAGATGTTATACTGATGAATTGGTATGTAGAAACAGAGCTTCACCATGGGATAGGAAAATGGGATATCCTACATGAAGGGTTCATGATGACCTTTAGTTTTGAGGACGGATTTGATGGTATTGAAGAAGCACTACAAGAAGTAAAAGCAACCATCTTTAGGATTCCGCAGGACCCTTTATTCCTAGCACAGCCTAAATGGGCTACCCAACTGGGTTGCACACTGGAATGTTATAATGTACCACTAAAGAATAAGATGAATATCCACAGAAATTAACATTCCAGAGATGGAAGGCCACTGCGAGGTTCAAGGACCACAAATTGAGAACCCTGACATAACCGTGCCGGTGAAGACTAAGTAGGTGAATATTGGTATGGAGGCAGAGCCCAAATTCACCAAGATCAAAGACTATTGGGACAATGCGATGGTGGATAAGGTGATTCAATTACTCCATGAATATCAGGACTTATTCTTGACCAAGTTTACGGATTTGAAAGGAATAATCAGAGATTTAGGGGTAATGAAGATCACGTTAAAACCTAACACGAAGCTAGTCAAGCAGAGGTCGTACCACTTAAATCCAAAATCAAAGGAGAAGGTCCACGTAGAACTAGACAAAATGCTCAAAGCAAACTTCATTGAGCGTGTGGAAGAATGCGATTGGGTAAGCCCAATGGTGGTGCAAGAGTAGAAGTAGAAGGACAAGATAAGGATATGCATGGATTTCAGAAAATTGAATGATGCTTGCGTGCATGATCCATTCCAAACTCCATTCACAGATGAAGTTTTGGACAATGTAGGTGGTAAAGAAGCATATTCTTTCACTGATGGGTTCTCAAGGTATCACCAGATCAAAATCACGCTGGAGGATAGGAGCAAGACAACCTTCGCGACTGAGTGGGTTGCTTTCAGTATACTGTCATGCCATTTGGATTGAAGAATGCGTCGGCCATCCTTTCGTGTGTGGTTGTTGCAACATTCAAGGAATATATTCATAAGTTCTTGGAGTTTTATTTTAATTACTAGACTGTATTTGGGATAGTTAGCGAGCTAGTGCTTGATGTTGGATACCTACCAAAGATACCAAATCGCACTCAATCTCAAGGAGTATGTGTTTCTTGTTCCTTTTGGGAACCTATTGGAGCACGTGGTTTGTAGAAAAGGATTGATGGTAGACCCTGCGAAGATCATGGTGATCCTAAACTTGGAAGCACCGCAGAGTGTGAAACAGTTACACGCTACTATGTGACATACGGGCTATTACAGAAAGTTTATCAAAGGTTATGCCCAGATCACCACACGGATGGAGAAATTGTTGAAGAAGGATGTCACATTCTGTTGGAACAATGACTGTAAGAAAAGCCTGGATATATTGAAAGAAAAGATGGTTACTAGGCCAATTCTTGTCTTCTCGAACTGGAAGAAAGAGTTTCATGTCCATGTTGATGCATCATGTATAGCATTGGGGGAAATACTAAGACAAGATGGTGGAGAAGGCTTGGATCACCCTATCACGTTTGCAAGTCGCAAACTATTTAAAGCAAAGAAGAACTATTCAACCACTGAGTGTGCGGGGCTAGCTATGGTATATGTGCTCTAGAAGTATCGACACTACTTTCTAGGAGGTGTTGAAGCCCCGAAAATCGGGTCGACAACAAGGGGATACTCACTCGGTCCGGACCTTGGTTGAGAGCTCCTTATCCGTTTGGTATAGTGAGTCCAACTGGGGATAATGGGACCAGTTTCCCAATCTAAGGGTGTGTGTGTGTAGAATTGGATGTTGCTGATCTAAAGTTCATATCTGAGCTACTTTAATCTAACTCTATGCTATTGTAATTTAATGAAAACAACACATCTAATCTATGCTAACCCGGGATGCAATTCTTCTATTATGCGACCTAAAGGGATTTCAAATAATAGCTGGTAATAAAGATCATTCAACAATTATAAGAATATAAATCAGTTAATATGAACCATTTTGCATAAAAAGTTAGGCAAAACAGTTGTGAACAACATATCGCATAATAAGTTATTCACACATTAAACATAAATAAATGGCTCCACCGTACAAAAGTGCCAAATGGTAACACAAACATTCATGTAATAACATATAAACAACTAAAAAATTGTATATTGCTTTAAGAATATAAGCAGAAATGATCAAGAGATAAAAGTACCATTTATGACTGGTCCTACTCATAAGCTTCAAGCAACAATGATTTATCTTTCCTTGTTCTAATATCTACTAAGAGTACAGAAGTGCAACATCAGTAGCAGATATCAAATGCAAACATCAATAAATCTCAATCCTTCCATTCATCAAAACCTCCTCTGAGGGTGCAAAAGTGCATGTTCTGAGGATAAGTTTTTGACAAATTTCTAGACCCTTCTCTAAATGCATGAGAAGGGTTTAAATACTACTAACTAAATCTGATAATTAGTTATTTACAAAAAATCAGGATGTGGTTTTCAAATGACCACACTTTTTCTAATCTAATTTTTAAGCAAAAAATAAGATTTCAAATTAAGCTATTTCTATATCTGGTCCTTAAAGCTACATGTGTTCAACATTTGTTTGAGGAGAGTCGGTAACTAACTTCTTCTTTGAGCTGTGCTGAGAAAATGGAATCAACAAGTGCTGGCACCACCTTTTCAGCCGTATTTGTGATACATTTCACGGTCATCCACTGACTATGTGGTTTAACCAAATATGTTCAGTAACCTTCCCAATTTAATCCCTTTATTACTTGGATTTCCTTTTCCTTTTCCTGTGCTTTCTGCTTCCAATCATCCTCTAATTTTGATTTGTTTGGCAAATACCCCAGAACAGTTTCTGTGATTAGATTTGCTCTGTGCAAATTCTCATTTATACAGTCGATGAGAATCCTTGCTGTTGTAGCCGCTGTACCTGCTGCCTTTTCTGCTTCTTTGATTTTATCATCCCACTTACTAAAGAGAAACTCTTTATGATTCTTGTTTATCCTGGGTGCGCCTTCATCAAATAAATCCTTTTTTCCAAGGAATACTTTCACCTTGACCATAGTTGTGAAATTTTGAGCAATTTCATTTAGGTCAAATGGTCTTGCCGGGATTTTAAATAACTGGAAACATGTTATATTGTGTATTTCTGCGAATGCATGACCTACATCGAACAGTGAAAATGCCCCACAAGCCACAGGAAACTGTGGCCATATGGCCTTCTTCTTGTCCTTTAAATCTTTTGTTAGGCCACCTTCTGAACAGGTTTGATAAGCAATTTCTCGAGCCAGAAGTTTATCGGGGATGTATAAAGGTAGAACATGAGGGGGGACAGTGCTTCCAAAAACTCTAATATAAGTGAAGAATTCCTCACCAAACCATCTTGCGATGGGGATGATATCTATATGTGCCTCGGGTGAGCACCTTGGGGGGTCTTTATCATATATCATTCTATACAAGGGTAGGATAAGCCCGTGACAGATTTGGTAAAAATGTGGAACAAACTGGGAGTCCCATAATATCTTATGATAGACATGAATGGGTAATGGGTCCTGAGTCGTCCATTTCCAACCCAAAATAGGAAATTTAGACACATAACAAATAGAGTCCATAACATATATGGATAGGAAAAACGGGGGATAGATCCTTTGAGACATGGATCTTTTAGACCGGTAATTGAGAATAGTTGTGACCAGATTATCAGAAAAAACCTTGGCTCTAATCTATAATTACGACATTTGTAGCAGCATCTATTAATGGCAACCATTCAGATGAAAACTTATTGATATCTGGCTTCCCAAACAATCTACAAAGCATGGCTGCAGCAAAACAATATGGGGAGGTGAGGGAACTAGTGCTATACATATCGCTCTTGTCTTTCTTGAGAGGTTCATCTTTTCTAGACCAATCCTTGGTGGTCTCTGATAGGTCCAGGTTTTCTGCCACGAATTTCTCAATGAATTGCATGTTGTAAGTTTCCTGCGGCTCAGGAAGATGGTACATGAGTTTTAAATCTTGTACAGTGAACAATCCGATGAGCCCTTGCCCTTGAATCTTGAACTTTTTGTCCTTCATTTCTGCATTATCAAGTATCCACTTGATCATGTCCATATACAGGAGAATTTTGGGTCTTGCTGCTATCCTATGTAGGAATGAGCAAGCTAATTCTTTTAGGGATGCCTCGGAAGATCCCTGTGAATCTGAGCCAATGGTAACCTTCATTATTCTGAGGTTTTCTTCTTCAAGAAGTTTGTACATGCCTTCCCATGTTGATATCCCCACATCTCTGTTACACGATGTGTCTATGTATAATGGTGCCATCCACTTAACCTCGGAGCTCTGAGCTTAACTTTTCTTTCCCATTTCTTCCGGCGTATTGCCTTGTATAGTGCTCCGCTCTCTGTTCCTGCGGTTCACAAGTGAAATGGAAATCATTGATCAAGAAAGTTGATGGGAGAGTTTTAAATGCAGCAGATACATCAAATATGCCACCTTACGTGAAGAAATTCTTTGAAAAGCACGCGTCCATATTTCATTAATAACTGGCAACTAATCCTTTATTAACATTTAAAGTGCATGATCTTGAGTCAGATTATAATAGGTGGCCTTTCTTGAATAACGTGCCTGAAAGATTCACGATGGAGCGATTCTACGATTTGCATCGCGATATCTCAAATCGCGACATTGCAATCATCGCAGATCGCGATATCGCAATGTCGCAGATCACAAAAGTTTTATGTTTTCCATATTTCACTAGCCTATTCCCTATGATATTCGATCTTGCGATCGGTGTTATCGCAGATCGGTAAATCTTGAAGTTTTTCTTATTAGCACTTTCTTATTGCAATGCGATAGCCAAATGATGGGACTTTACTATCATTTTGCGATGCGGCTTTCCTCTTTTGAGATTTTTCTCATCATAACTTAGGTTTTTAAAGTATTCAAAAGATCTTGCTAAGCTTACAATGGTGACCTTATTTTGGAGAAAAGAAACTCTTGCTTTTCCTAAAATTTTAACTAAGGGTCCCCATTCATTTAGTATTTTGGATAACACTTAAAAAAGGGGGGGGGGGGGTTGTTGCCGGCCACAACAATTGGCGATTCACTTGGGAGAACCAGTTATCTCTGTTTTTCTTTTGAACTTTTCAAACTTCCAAAATAGGAAGTTTTTTAGAAATCTCAATCTTTATTATGGAAACATGAAGTATATTATGCTCTAAACTATCACGATATTTTGTTTCTACCTCTTTCCATCTTAAATATTCACTTCTCTAGCTTGTCCTTGCATTTACATCATCCATTACTTGGTCTTTTAAAAAATAAAGTTTTCCCTGTGAACCAGTTTTAAATATGCTCATTTGTCGTAGGTAGAGCCTCTGCTGCTAACAGGCGTCCATAGCCTCGATAGGGTTACCTGTTACCCAACAATGATCCTTTATCCTGCTTAAGGTGATCTACAACTTTCAAAGAAAAACCCATATTGACACTTATTGCTTTGATTTTCTTTTTTATTCTTAAGTAAAAATGTCTTGGTTTGGTAGCCAAATTACGACATAGTCATTCATTTGATTTACACTTTTGTTGAACAAGCTGGCTCATGATGAGACCCCTTGTCTTTTGATTTCAAAAATCTTGATTCATTTCCCTGTTTTGGTGGACAGTATTGGCAAAGTCAGCAAGTTATAATACTTGTGATCATGATAAGTCGGCTTGTGATGAGACCTCTTATTCTTTAAGATAAAGTGTATTCATGGATTATTCCTCTGAATGCTGCGATTTTTTTTAGCAGGGAGGAAGTCATTTTTTCCTTAAGAAAGTTCTGGACGACAATGATAGAGTTTGAAAACAGCTGCTTTACAGAGAATCTCTATTTTGCTATTGATACCTTTCATTGTGCTGATATAAAACAATTTCTTCGCCAAAGGTTGCTTTCGTCAAAAATTTTTGGAAGTTAAAACTAGTATCGTATCTGGGTTAGAGTTTTTTAACAACATCTAGTAATAATAAAGATCAAGTTTCCAAAATATTTGCTATTTATACAAGAAATAGCTTAAAATCTGAAAAAGAGAAATGGTGTCTTTAGTAAATGTCAGATGTTGTTAACCAAAGCAAATTTTATTTAGGGGGGAAATATTTAAACAAATGGGAGGTGACTATTCCTTTGGATTATATACAATAGGGATAATCTCTTCTTTTATTTTACCTATCAACTTTAAAAATTAATTTATCCAACTAGTAACCTAACTAAATTACTCCTACTCCTATTTTAACTATACACAGACAAATTGACTAGGTAAAATGATATTTCCAGTGAAACCATCTTTTCATTTTTATTCTTACACATATGTACCCTTTAAACATTAGTGTTAAGATAAAATCTTTTCTTGGACTGTCAATATTGAATGTGGAATCAAAAAGTGAAACTTCAATTGGAATTCTGCTCGAAATTTCTTTTTTATGAAATCTTCTTTCTAATTGGATACCTATTGGATCGTAGAAATCAGGATGAATTTCTGTTATGGATTGGTGATCGTTCAATAGGAAAGATGACAGGCTAATTTTACTAGCCTCATGCGTTAAAGTCAATCTTTTAGCAATTTCTGGTAAAAGGAAAGTTTCCACATATA
Organism: Pinus taeda; assembly: GCA_000404065.3. Lineage (NCBI taxonomy): Eukaryota > Viridiplantae > Streptophyta > Pinopsida > Pinales > Pinaceae > Pinus > Pinus taeda. Next base: position 84,096 of record APFE031567860.1, on the reverse strand, counting down.
AATCACTAAAAAAAATGAAAAATAGATGGAAATTTTCCAAAAGAGAATTGTCAATTATCATGAATTGCTGGTAAGTTTCCAAAAATACTTTCTTTAGTTGATGATGTTTTCGATGACATAGAAGTTTTTCAAGGAAGGTTGCTATTGAATGATTTTGGCTTTGACACAATTCAGCTTCCAAAAAAGGTAACGCATCTCTCAAGTGTTCTTTGATCAGGTGTTGAATATACCATAGCAATCTATGAAAATTCTGAAAATTTAAAACACAATCTGATTTTATACAAAATGAATGCAGGCGAGAAAGAATGTAATGATTATCTGTACAACTAGTGTTATAACGTAATTGGGATTGATCTGGAATATCTTCTTTTTCACAAGGACTGGCAAGAATCATGGGATCTGAGTGATTTCGATTTTCATCTTGTGAATCAGAAAACAAATCATGATTGGGAACAGGCATGGTGGTTTGCTCATGATATGAATCATAGATCGGGATATTGTCTTAGATAGTAAACTCATGCAAATGATCTGTCACTCTGAAATGAGGATTGATTGGTATAATTCTTGCATTAGAATATCTCTCATTATCTGAGTTCTGTTTAGTTACTTAAGATAAATCAACATTATCATCGGCTAAGTAGCTATCATAAATGACTTCAGAGGATTCCCTGGATTTTTCTTTTTTATCCCATACATTCAAAAAGGGAAGGTCAAGTCGTTCATGTTTGAAAAGGACAAAAGGAGTTTCTATAGCTATCTCTTTATCTTGAAATCCTAACGGTGATTTACTTGGATAATCCTCTACATATTTTGGGATTTTATTAACACTGAGGGGAAGAAAATTATCATCACTAAAAACATCATGATAAAGAGAAAAATGTGATTCTGAAACAATGAATTTGAAAATATCATCGTGAAGAATTTCTTGTTCATCACATTCATCGTAGATATTAGGCTTTAGATCATACCTTTGTGTGTTTGTATTTTCCGAAAGAGAATCAGTTTGTTGTTCTAACCTTGATATCTGCATTTGTCGAATTTCGATGATATTATCTAACCTTGTCTCCAAGTCGCTTTCTGTTTCCAAGGTAGGCTTTCTTTCAACATTCTCGCTTATGTCTTCTTGTATTAGAGCGGGCATGTCTTCTAATCTTTGGGAAGTTTCTTCATCATGAATAATTCGCATATTCAAATTGGAATTTTCATTCATATTAAAAGAAAATGGAACTAGCCTTGGACTAACTTCTGCTGAATCGGACAGAGGAGGCAGAAAATAGTTATGCTCAACGCAATCTGAAGACTCTTCATCCATGAGTTCATTCTCAATATCAAATTTTAGACAATTAAGATGAAATCGCATATTAAAATCCCTAACAGATTCACCTTCTTTTCGTAGATATTCAATTTCATCATATACCTGATCATAATCATAGCAATCAAATTCACAAATGAAAGCCTTGACGAATTGGTCCCAGCAGTGAATTGAGGCAATTGGGAGGGTTCTACACCAGTTTCTTGCTTCTGCTGTGAATGTGAGAGTAAAAATTCTGCATAAAATTCCTTTGTCAATTCCTTGGACGTTCGAACTTAAAACACTTTGAATAAATTGAAGGGTGTGATTAAAAGCGGAAGAATTACTCTTACCATTGAATTTTACCTGAGACAAGAGTCTTACCACTTCAGGTGGGGTGTTGGAAGATGCACGAACATGGATACAACTCCAAATAAGAAGTTTGAGAGAATTCATCTTAATTCAAATATCACAATTACCCACAACTCCAACAGACAACATGCTTCAAGCCCTCCTTCTAGCGCCAAATATGTTGAAGCCCCGAAAATCGGGTCGACGACAAGGAGGATACTCACCCGGTCCAGACCTTGGTTGACAGATCCTTATCCGTTTGGTATAGTGAGTCAGACTAGGGATAATGGGACCAATTTCCCAATCTAAGGGCGTGTGTGTGTACAATTGGATGTTGCTGATCTAAAGTTCATATCTGAGCTACTTTAATCTAACTCTATGCTAGTGTAATCTAATGAAAACAACACATCTAATCTATGCTAACCCAGGATGTAATTCTTCTATTATGCGATCTAAAGAGATTTCAAATAATAGCTGGTAATAAAGATCATTCAGCAATTATAAGAATATAAATAAGTTAAGATGAACCACTTTGCATAAAAAGTTAGGCAAAACAGTTGTGAACAACATATCGCATAATAAGTTATTCACACATTAAACATAAATAAATGGCTCCACCATACAAAAGTGCCAAATGGTAACACAAGCATTCATGTAATAACATTATAAACAACTAAAAAACTGTATATTGCTTTAAGAATATAAGCAGAAATAATCAAGAGATAAAAGTACATTTTATGACTGGTCCTACTCATAAGCTTCAGCAAACAATGATTTATATCTTTTCCTTGTTTCTAATATCTACTAAGAGTATAGAAGTGCAACATCAGTAGCAGATATCAATGGCAACATCAATAAAATCTCGATCCTTCCATTCATTCCACAAAAACCTCCTCTGAGGGTGCAAAAGTGCATGTTCTGAGGATAAGTTTTTGACAAATTTCTGGACCCTTCTCTAAATGCATGTGAAGGGCTTAAATACTACTAACTAAATCTGATAATTAGTTATTTACACAAAATCAGGATGCGGTTTTCAAATGACTGCCCTTTTTCTAATCTAATTTTTAAGCAAAAAATAAGAGTTCAAATTAAGCTATTTCTATATCTGGTCCTTAAAGCTGCATGTGTTCAACATTTGTTTGAGGAGAGTCAGTTGACTAACTTCTTCTTTGAGTTGTGCTGAGAAAACAGAATCAACGAGTGCCGGAACCACCTTTTCAGCCGTATTTGTGATACATTTCATGGTCATCCACTGACTATGCGGTTTAACCAAATATGTCCAGCAACATTCCCAATTTAATCCCTTTAGTACTTGGATTTCCTTTTCCTTTTCCCATGCTTTCTGCTTCCAATCCTCCTCTAATTTTGATTTGTTTGGCAAATACCCCGGAACAGTTTCTGTGATTAGATTTTCTCTGTGCAAATTCTCATTTATACAGTCGATGAGAATGCTTGTTGTTGTAGCCGCTGTACCTGCCGCCTTTTCTGCTTCTTTGATTTTATCATCCCACTTACTAAAGAGAAACTCTTTATGATTCTTGTTTATCCTGGGTGCGCCTTCATCAAATAAATCCTTTTTTCCAAAGAATACTTTCACCTTGACCATAGTTGTGAAATTCTGAGCAATTTCATTTAGGTCAAATGGTCTTGCCGCGATTTTAAATAATTGGAGACATGTTATATTCTATATTTTTGCGAATGCATGACCTACATCGAACAGTGAAAAGGCCCCACAAGCCACAGGAAACTGTGGCCATATGGCCTTATTCTTGTCCTTTAAATCTTTTGCTAGGCCGCCTTCTGAACAGGTTTGATAAGCAATTTCTCGAGCCAGAAGTTTATCGGGGATGTATAAAGGTAGAACATGAGGGGGAACAATGCTTCCAAAAACTCTAATATAAGTGAATAATTCCTCACCGAACCATTTTACAATGGGGATGATATCTATCTGTGCCTCGGGTGAGCACCTTGGGTGGTCTTTATCATATATCATTCTATACAAGGGTAGGATAAGGTCGTGACAAATTTGGTAAAAATGTGGAATGAACTGGGAGTCCCATAATATCTTATGATAGACATGAATGGGCAATGGGTCCTAAGTCGTCCATTTCCAACCCAAAACAGGAAATTTAGACACATAACAAATAGAGTCCATAACATATGCAGATAGGAAAAACGTGGGATAGATCCTTTGAGACATGGATCTTTTAGACCAGTAATTGAGAATAGCCGTGAATATATTATAAGAAAATACCTTGGCTCTAATCTATAATTACGGCATTTGTAGCAGACTCTATTAATGGCAACCATTCAGATGAAAACTTATTAATATCCGGCTTCCAAAACAATTTACAAAGCATGGCTGCAGCAAAACAATATGGGGAGGTGAGGGAACTAGTGTTGTACATACCGCTCTTGTCTTTCTTGAGAGGTTCATCTTTTCTGGACCAATCCTTGGTGGTCTCTGATAGGTCCAGGTTTTCTGCCATGAATTTCTCAATGAATTACGTGTTGTAAGTTGCCTGCGGCTCAGGAGGATGATACATGAGTTTTAAATCTTGTACAGCGAACGATCCGATGAGCCCTTGCCCTTGAATCTTGAACTTTCTGTCCTTCATTTCTGCATTATCAAGTATCCACTTGATCATGTCCGTATACGGGAGAATTTTGGGTCTTTCTGCTATCCTATGTAGGAATGAGCAAGCTAATTCTTCTAGGGATGCCTCGAAAGATCCCTGTGAATCTGAGCCAGTGGTAACCTTCATTATTCTGGGGTTTTCTTCTTCAAGAAGTCTGTACATGCTTTCCCATGTTGATTTCCCCGCGTCTCTGATACACACTGTGTCTGTGTATAATGGTGCCATCCCCTTCACCTCGGAGCTCTGAGCTTTACTTTTCTTTCCCATTTCTTCCGGCATATTGCCTTGTATAGTTCTCCGCTCTCTGTTCCTGCAGTTCACAAGTGAAATGGAAATGATTGATCAAGAAAGGTGATGGGAGAGTTTTAAATGCAACAGATACATGAAATATTCCACCTTACGTGAAGAAATTCCTCGAAAAGCATGTGTCCATGTTTCATTAATAACTGGCAAATAATCCTTTATTAACATTTAAAGTGCATGATCTTGAGTCAGATTATAATAGGTGGCCTTTCTTGAATAACGTGCCCGAAAGATTTGCGATGGAGCGATTATGTGATTTGCATCGTGGTATCGTAGATCGCGACATCGCAATCATCGCAGATCGCGATATCGCAATGTCACAGATCGCAGAAGTTTTAGTTTTTCCATATTTCGCTAGCCTATTCCCTGCGATATGCGATCTTGCGATCGGTGTTATCGCAGATCGGTAAATCTTGAAGTTTTTCTTATTAGCTCTTTCTTATTGTGATGCAATAGCCAAATGATGGGACTTTACTATCATTTTGCGATGCGACTTTCCTCTTTTGAGATTTTTCTCATCATAACTTAGGTTTTTAAAGTATTCAAAAGATCTTGCTAAGCTTACGATGTGACCTTATTTTGGAGAAACAAAACTCTTGCTTTTCCTAAAATTTTAACTAAGGGTCCCCATTCATTTAGTATTTTGGATAACACTTAAATGAAAAAAAGGGGGGGGGGTTGTTGTTGGCCACAACAGGAGTTCACTTTAAGGTGTATACAGATCATTCCATGCTAAAGTACTTGGTCAATAAGCCTGTGCTATGTGGGCGCATCTGTAGATGGCTTTTATTGTTCCAAGAGTATGACTTTGAAGTTTTGGTGAAGTCTAGACGATTGAACGCAGTAGTAGATCACCTATCACGCATTGAGATAGGGGATGAACCTACTAGTTTGGAGGAAGGATTACCTGACGTGCAACTTTTTGTTGTGCGTGTAGTAGATGGACATTTTTAGGATATAATTCACTTTCTAACAACTGGAACTCCGCAGGAAGGATATTTTGTCCAGCAGAAGAATGAATTAGTGGTCTACGTGACAGATTTCTCTGTTGTTACGGGGCACCTATACAAGATGGGGAATGATGAGATACTGCGAAGGTATGTACCTAAGTTTGAACAAAGTAGCATCCTCGTGAACACTCATGGGGGCGCTACGAGAGGACATTACGTAGGAAGAGCAACCACGTAGAAAATTCTATGCATAGGGTTGTGGTGGCCAACCCTTCATCATGATTCAAAAGAATCCTACAAGGCATATGATGTATGTCAAAGAATAGGTAAGCCACCACGGAGGGATGAAATGCCTTTGAATCCAAAAATGATGTTGCAACCTTTTGAAAAGTGGGCAATATATTTTCTAGGACCTATTCAACCTCAAGGAAAGATAGGCGCGAGGTATATTATCACTGCGACAGAGTATTTGAATCGTTGGACAGAAGCGCAACTGATGAAGGATTGGACAAACATGACTACCACAAAATTTCTATTTGAACATGTATTGATGCGATTTGGATGTCTAAAGATCTTGATGAGGAATTGCAGTACACACTTCCTGAACAAAACGATCAGCGTGCTGATGGGAGAGTTTCAGGTGTATCATCAGAAGAGCACACCGTATCAGCCATAGGCTAATGGGACAGTAGAATTGTTCAACAAAGTATTGGAGACCGCGCTGACCAAGGTATGTAATGCACAACGAAGTGATTGGGACCTAGGCATACCTGTAGTGTTGTGGGCTTATCGAACGACATGCAAGAAACTAACGGGATAGACATATTTTTGACTTATCTATGGAGTGGAAGCCATAATGTCATGGAATACATCATGCCTAGTCTTCACATAACAGTACTTACAGGTATGACGGATCGCAGAGCCCTGGAGGAGAGGCTCGCACTTTTGGATGAGCTCGAAGAAGAATTATTTTTGGTAGGATTTCACCAACAGGTCCAAAACTAGTGTGAAAAGGCATGGCACGATCGACATACTAAGCTACGCACATTTAAGATGAATGATTTGGTGTTGCTATCAAAGAGATTTAGAACAGTCAGTGAAGGAGCACACTGTTAAGGTGCTTCATAAGCAAAGGTCACTGGTTCTAGTCTCACCTACCAAAAATCCAGCATGGTTTCCGCTGGTGTGGCTCAATCTGGGTGCGATCCCCAGGTGACTTTGACGGCTTAGATGCCCCTACGTCGTGGCCTCTCAGCCACAAGGTAAGCGTGATTTTCAGGATTCACCCACTTATCAATAATAAAAAAAGAGAATGATTTGGTGTTGTTGTATGATAGTAAGTTTGATAAATTCCCTGGAAAGCTCAGAATGCATTGGTTGGGGTCGTATGTTATTAAGGAGATTACCAATGGTGGCACAGTACATTTGGTAAAGTTAAATGGAGAACCCTTCCTAGAAAAAGTGAATGGCAGTCACCTGAAGCTATACACAGGTGGCCCAACCATCTGACTAGCTGACAGAAGAAAAGTCTTAGCGCTCCAGGTAGCTTAAAGGAGCCATGGGACTATAAACTACTCTACCCAGGGACTGCACGATGACAGGACTGCAGATAGTAGCAAAGTATCATAAGGTCCGTGACAGTGTGAAGATAGTTGCATTGGCGCACATGTCTGCTGGAAAGTGACCGTTAAAGTCATTATTCACGATGTGATGCTTAGTTTCAAGCCAAATGGAGTGGGCAGTAGGCATTTAAGGTGCACTTTATGGGTTAGATTCTTGAAAATATACCACCAATGTAACATTAATGAACTGAATGTGGGGGGAACGGTTGAATTCAGATTCAAAAGGTGTTATAAATTAAAAATGGCTATCCAGCAAACAACACTTGGAAATTTGAGAACTGAGTTGTTGCATGCTTAGATATTCATGAACTGAGACTTGTTCGATATTCTAAAAGTGAATTCGTTGCTTGAGCAATTACCAAAAACACTGAGAGAATTGTGGAATCACACTATGGCAGCACGCAAGGAATCCATGGATACCAGAGCAATAATAGCCGAGGTAGCCGCATAGGAAATTGCAGAAGTAGAAGCCCCAGTGTTATAGATCTGACCCAAAAATATATGATAATATAAATAAACCCAAGAATAACAAGATATGAATATAGATAGAGATGCCTCTTTATTGATATCAAACCCTTAAGGTAGGGAAACACCATACATTCACTCCTTAAGGAAGGAGAACACTCCACAAGCCATATGCCTGTTCATACAATATTCCTTGACGTCTCTCAATGTGCAGTCTCTAGCCTCTATATAGGCCTCATACATACAATACCATGGGTCATTACCATGGTTCCCTCAATACAATCTATATAATACCATGGGCTTATTACATTATTGCTAACTACTTGTGGTCCCTTACATGATACAATTTAACCTCCTTATTTATTACTATGGCCCATCCCATTATTACATTATTCCGTTGGGTACCTCTCTTTGTACCCCATATTATCCCCCCTAGGTATACTACATTCCACCCCCCTTAACATGTTTTGTCCCTGAAACATGGGAAGAACAAAAATAATAATATCTACTCAAAAGAGTAGTCCACTGGTACCATGCACGTGCATCTAGCCATCCAAGAGAAAGGTGAACTCTCGATCTAGCTAGTGCCTCGCTAGCTTGAGAAGGAAGTTGACCCTCATAGCTCTTCTATGCTAATGTATAGTAGGTGGATCGTCACCCCTCTGTATATGCCATGTGGGGGTTGTTGTCCTTGTAGCTAATTTGTTGCCATATTGTTGGTTGTTTGTTTGCTGGGTGATGTGGGTGGTGATATGCTGAAGTTTTAACCAACAATGTATCTTTCTTTAATTTAACACCTAATGGAGCTTAATTGGTATCTGGTACATGTTGTGGTGCCTGCTGCTATTTCTTATATTCCAATATTACTTCAACCATTGAATCCTCATCTGATGTAACATTTTTTGCTTCAGCCTCCTTGGACTCTATCTATTTTTCTGGTACCCGGTTTGACGTTTGTGTTTGGTTGTCGACCATCAGTGGCTCATCATCTGATATGTCAGTCCCTGGAAATATCTTCTGCTTTAGACTCCATCTCTACCTACTTATTGATGGAAATATATTGTAATGTAATTTTCTTCTTTTTATACCAGAGCTTCAGGAATTTCTTCTGCACATTAATATTTATAGTACCCACTGATTCCATCCAAGGGTATCCCAAAAAAACATCCTCATTAGCCATCTATGAAGCATAAAAATTAGAATGCAATACATACTTGTCCATAGAAATCTTCAAATCTTTATAAACTTGCACCTGCTCATTATTAACCTGTGTGTGCTCCATGTGTTTTGCTGGCACTTGTAATTTTCTTTCCAAATTGACATTTATGAGATTTTGCTTGCAACTAGGATTTATAGACACAATGATCTTCACCTTCTAAATCAATCCATGAACCTGAAATAAGGAGATAATGGTAGGAAATAACCCCACATGTTTCTCCTTATCTTGTTTTTTAGCATGAGCCCATTTTTCAAAAAGTTCTTCTAGTTTTTCATGAGGAAGTCGCATCACTGAATTGTCAAGTGAGTCCCACCATTTAGCAGCCTCATATTTTAGATTAAATAGCAGGTGACTTGTCCAAAAAAAAATTCATCGAGATTTTTGATATTCTATAAATTCTTCAATAGTAGGACCCTTATCGTTCCGTGTAAAAAATTCCTAGTTAAAAGCCATGAAGGTTTGGAAAAAAATTCACGTACTTGGCGAAAATTTGAAATGGACACAATTCTATCAATATTGCTCAGAATCCCTATGATGACCTATTTTCGGAAATGGAACAAGCATTCTGCATCTTCTTATGTGGTAGAAATCCTGATCTAGACACTAGAATTTCCTATTCGTTCTATAATTGTCCAGCTATCACAAAAAATTGCTGAAAAATAGCTGATTTTAAATCAGTGATATCTCCCTCATCTGGACTCTGATTCGACTGATTTATTTTTTGAAATTGGGTTTTTTTTCACAAGTAATTCAGATATGCAATTAGATTCTGCAGATTTTGCATCAGAACATACAGATCTGCACCGCAAACTCGCTGCCCCAAAAAATGTCTGCAACAACACTGATTTTTAAATCAGCAAGATCTCCTTCATCCAGACTCCGATTTGGCCGATTTTTTTTTTGAACTTGGGTATTGTTTCACAAAGAATCCATATCTACAATTAGATTTTTCATATTTTCCCTCAAAGCATATAGATCTGACCTTCAAATTCGCTGCCCCGAAAAATGTCTGCAACACTACTGATTTTTAGATCAATTATATCTCCTTCATCCGGACTCCAATTTGGTCAATTTTTTTTTTTTTGAACTTGGTTATTTTTCAAAGAGAATCTATATCTGCAATTAGATTTTGTATATTTTTCCCCAAAACATATAGATCGGATCTGCAAACCCGCCGCCCCAGAAAGTTCCTGCAAAAAAAAAATTAAAAAAAATGTTGGGTTGTGTTATATTCTTTCCACATAGTTAACAGGGGGTTTGAGGGGTACCCGTAACCCCACTTTATGGGGTCCGGGTCGGCGCCCCAGAAAATTTTGGTTTTGGACCCTATGTTAGGTTGGACGGACCCACCTATGGTTTTGTGCGTGATTTTCGCACATGCTTTTTGGACGTGATGGTTTTCGGTCCATGGTTTTGGACACGACGGTTTTCGGTCCATGGTATTGGATGCTTCGACATGTATAAATATGTATTGTAACATTGAAAGGAACATAATGAAAAATCAAGCTGGTAGTCCTGGTTTTGGGATCCAGTGGGAGATCTCTGTGTATATGTGTTTTATGTGTTAGGTACTCGCATTTTTATTTTTTCCTTTGATTTAGAATTCATATGCAGGTAATTTCTGTACGGGGTTAAAACCTACATTTGGTATCAGAGTTGTTTTGGCTTCAAGGGGATGCCTTTGTTGCTAAGGGGTTTCGCTTGGGCCTGTGGTAG